>PVJD01005404.1:0-116497 GCA_004026545.1 Mormoops blainvillei
CCTGCAGGCCCAAGAGCTGAAGTCATGTGTGCTGCCCCTCATTTGATCTTTCCACCACAAAAGTACTCTAGGTATGAACTCAGTGGTGTGTAAATCTCCATTTTTCCCTTGTTAAGTAATCAAGCAGCTACGTTCTGCCAGGTACCTGTGGAGAGATAGCCAAAAGCCACTGCAAACTGTTTTCATAGGTTCACAACCATAGGAGTTTCCCTTCAGCATGAGGTTTTGTGCTCTGTTAAAATCAAATACCCTATAGAAGAAATGGCATTTTAAAGCCGTTATCAATCATTTATACCTTAGTATACATGGAGTTACTGTGTCCTATCCAGATAGCAGGGTTTGATGTGATGTCTGGAGATGGGAGGAAGATGAGATGCCGGGCAGCTAAGGACTTTGGAAATGGATGCTTCCAACCTGACAGGCAGTGGAGGACAGGACCCAGGGGTGCCAGCCATGACCCAGCCTACTTCACAGTTTCTGGGAGTCCTGTCCTGCCTAAGTTCCATCAAAACATCAAATGCAAAATCCACTTTCTTTGTAGAACATTTCCCTTCTGTTTCTTCTCTTTTCTTACTTGCTTCAGGGAGGTTTATGGTTTGAAAAATTAAAGTGTGGATCTATTTTCATTACCAAAGGATTTGCAAAACTGAGCTGGGCCTGTCTGAGCTCACATTTGCATTTGCCATCCCTTAAGCTGATTTTCAATGCTGAGCAGCTATTTTAAATATTTTCAAGAGCCTCCTTTTTAACTCTTTTCCTTACTTGTGTTATCTATTTCTGCAGTTAAAAAAAATTCCATTGCTGATTCTTGTTGGAAAGTCCCTATGCCACAAGCCAGGTACAATCATGCGTAAGAATATTTGCATGGGGAATGACCAGCAGTCAGAGTAAATATCCAAGAGGTGGCTCGCCCCAAAAAGTGGGCTGGGGAGGGAGCGGTGGCAGCAGATCTGGAGCCTCAGAGGATTTCGATGACTTCAAAGTTTCTTTATGGCTGGAGCAGTGATTGACCCAGAGTTGGCACTCAAACAACATTTGTTGAATACATGAATGAGCTAAAGGAAAAAAAAAAACAACCCTGGGCAACTGAGGAAACAATCCATTGTTCAATAATGCTAGATGAATGGCTTATTGGCTACCCATTTCCTACAGGATAGACCATGCAGTCCTTCATGTGACGTGAGCCTTCATGATGTGGCACTTGCTTGCCTGTTCAGCTAGATCCCCCTCCCTCCCGTTCTTCGCATTTTGTGCTCTGACCTGGAATGCTGCCGAGACTTCTTTGTGAGACCTTCCCTGGCTCTTCTAGGGCATGGCTCTTCAAGGATCCCACTATATCTTATACATCCCCCATTAAAGTAATGGTCATCTTGTTTTTACATACCATAATATAATTCTTTTGCTTGTCTACCTTCCTTCTAGACTAAAAATATGTTGCTTCCAGGTATCATGTCTTAACATTTGAGCCCTTCATTGTCTGTTGAATGAATAAGTGAACTAGTGACCGTACACTAGAAGCAAGTTAGCAGAGCTGTATCTAAGTAGCCAGAAGTACTCATGGCCTTTGAGTTGGCTCCTGGGGCAGTTAGCGGTGAATGCGGGTGCTGGGTGCTAAACAGCCATTCAAGGAGGATGATGTACCAGAAGGTCAGCCTAGCGCTGCTTTCAGGACCAGTTGTTATCCCCAGTCTATGTGTTTGCAAGAAAAGGGTGGTTGTGGTTGACTTTTTGTATCTTATTTGTGCACCATTTTACTTGTGTACGTTTATTTCTATTTCAAACTTATATTTTTCCTTTTTAGATAGTAACTTTTATGTGACCTTGTACTTGAAAATCCAACCCTAAGAGAAAGAACGTGGAGAGTGTCTGGCAGGTAGTGTGGAGCCTCCAAACCTGATCCCCCTTCAGTTCTGTCGGTGGTAGACCCTCAGACTCCAAGGAGCACAATTTGAATACCACCAATTTGGATTAAGGAATAAAGTGAACACATGAGAATAAATCTTTTCGTGATAAATTAAATAGAAACCCTTTGGCAACCAGGTTGTATATTTACCAAGTCTTTCATATGACTTGAAACTCTGTAATTCAAAATCAGTTTTTACAGCTTAAGAATTGGTATTGAAATAGTTACTTAGGTTTAATTTTAGACAACTCAGGTCAATCAATATGTATGACTTTTAAGTTTAATCCTTCCTGTGGGAATCACGGAAGCTCCTTCCGGCTCCAGTGCTCTTTGATTTTCTGATTGTGAAGGGTGAGGTGGGGAAGAAATAAACAAGGTGACTAGGTTTCAAGGGCTAGCTTTCTTGGCATGAATGAGTAATTGGGAAGCCAGCATAATCAAAGTAATTTCATCCATCATGTACAGAAAGGGAAATGGAATTCAGGTTATTAAGGTTGCATGAAACTACTTTTTGAATGTATGTACATATTTCTTCCTAGGGGCCAGATAACGTTTCCCATTTTTATTTCTATACGGAATTATGGAAAAAGACAACTGAAAATAAAACAGAAACTGTGTGTCTCCGAGCAAAATTAGAATAATTCATTCAAGAAAAGAAAAGGGTTTTAGGTTTCCCTTTTAAAAGAAGATGCTTGAAAACCAGCGCACATGTCTTTAGTCCCCCAAGGGCCCCTGGGCCATGAGTCAGCAAGTCTTTCATGGCTACTGCCCAGGTCAGGGCCAGCCTGAAGAGGCCAGCAAGAACCTCAGTTCTTAGCTCCCCAGACCCCTTCCTCCCTGGAGGAAGGAATCACATAACTACTTTGGGGTTTCATAATTGTGTAGGCGTGTGACCTTTTGGAGTTTGGGGAAAACAGACAGTGGGGGAATCGAGGAAAAGAGAACCTCTTGCTCAGGTAAGAGGAGTGGAGAAAGAGTCAAGGAAGACCAGCTGCGTAAAGCAGAAGAGAATTAGATGGTTAACGAGAAAGACAAGGAGAGCAGTTTCAAAAAGAACCCTGCAGAGAAAGGCTACATGCCTAGACTCTGTCAGGAAGGTGAATTTTCCCTGTGGGATAGATTAAAAAAAAAAAAAATCGAGGTTGACTTTCACTATTAAAGCTAAGGTATATCCAAAGCTTTGTTTGCCTCATTCTTTTTAAAAATCATAAAATGGAGAATATTTTCCACTGACAAAAAAACTCCAAAATTGTAAGGAGTTTATCTCTTTTGTTCAGAGCTGTGTCCATAGCACCTAAAGCAGTGGTAGGTATGTAATAAAAAATTTTAGAGTAAATGAATGAATAAGATGACCTTTATTTCTTTATTTCCCACTCTTTTAATTTTTCTTTCTTTCTTTTTTTTTAAAGACACTGGAATAAGTGAGAAAATACACTCCTGAGAGCCATGATGCATTCTGCAGTTATTAGGGACGGGCGGATAGTAAGAGTATGGTTGCATCTTCCCGGCATTGAGTAGGTCCAGATTGCTGGGCCTTCAGTGTTCCGCCTCATTCATCACAATTAGTAGTTACCACTCTCTGTTCCCAGCTTGTCTTAAGTACAATAGCCTCCCCACTTTTCTCTTACTATTTCTTCCCCGAAACCTAGGAAGAACTGAAGATTATCTAGAAAATAAGAACACCAAATTTATTACATTGTCAACCTCATTTTTTATACTTTTCTAAGTCATGGCCATTGGCAGAAGGACTCCTTTTTTTATTAATAAAAAATAAAAGAAGAAAAGAAAGCCATAACAGCCGTTTTACAAACATGCAGTTCCACGCACGGCGTCTGTGCTTGCCCTTGCATACCCCCTTGAGACGGGCTCCGATAGCATCCTTCAAAGCCCAAGTGACTGCATTCCATGAAGTCTTCCCCAATTATTCTCATTTTAATTTTCCTTCTCTGAACAGCTATGATATTAATTTATTACTTAATCATGAATTATGGCATACAACTCCCTAATTGATGTTTGTGGATTTTTTCCCACCTATATTTTAATTTCCTTGAGGACAGAAGCCTTGCTCTTATAGTATTAAAATATCCATCTCCTGCAGCTCTTAACACAGTGATCTGTGTATAGAGGGTACACGTTGGTTCACCAACGTGTTCCTCGCACCAAATACCCAGGAAGATCTTACACTGAGTAAGGACAGACTAGATTCTCCAGCCTGCCAAAGACAAGTATGTACTCCTCAGTCACCGTAGCTTCCTGTCTGTAGGTCTTTCAGTTTGTTCCTGATGACAAAGGAGAGTAGGGGAGACTTTTCTTCTTAAGAGAGGGAAAACCATGTGTGGACTCACCTGATTCCAGCTTGGAAGTTAGCATGTGGTCCTAAGTCAAGTAACCTTGGCCTCACTTAATTTGTTCTTGCAGTTATCCAAATGACAGTTACTTAGCATTAAAAAAAACAACAACTCTGAGATGCAAGAAGATCTTGGATTATTGTTATTTAACCATTGTTATTAATACTCATAGCTATATATTTTGCACCTGTCCCCTGGGGGTTGAAATAAACCCTAGACATCTTAATTACATATAATGTCACTCTCTATAACACATTGTATTCCACAGGGGCCCTAAACCCTATTTAATGATACTATTTCTGGCTCCAACATCTTTCTTCTTTCATCCTCGCGTTATATCTGGGCTTGCAAAAACAAAAAAACTTAAACAGCATGAAGGAGTGGGAAGAGAGACTTGGCATTATTTCTAAAGACTGACAAGCTTTATTTGATACACTGTTTTTACAACAAAAGTTTCAGGTTTCCTGTGACTTGACTATTAATACCTTGAGGGTTCATGCCTGATGCCATAAAGATGATGTAGCCAAAAATATAATTATGTTTGAAAATTTTTTAGCTTAGTTCCTCAATTTTTTTAATCTGTAGACCTCAAAATTATGAAAAAGTATCATGAATTGAATTTCTCTTGTTAATGATTTTTCTCTTTATTTACAAGATTAAACTTTAATGTCAAAAACTTGAGGTTTTCTTTTTATTGAATTAGGGCTATATTAATTATGGGAAAATTATTTTTTACTTTATTTGACATAAGATACAGGGGAAATGATGGAATTTTAGAGCTATAAGCGGTCTGGTTGTCTGTTAGCATCACCTGGAGAGGTTTTTAAAAATATGGATACTATCCTAGAGAGCCTATCCCCAGAGATCTGTGGTTTGACCAGAAACTGGGGATTCTGACACAACTTGTCAGTTTATAAACACTGGTTTAGGATTCATTTTGTGGGATTCCAAAAAGATGCTATAAGACATTTGTCAGAAAGATCCAGGTTTTTCCCCTGGATTTGAGTTACCTCTTGCTTTCAACTTCAGCATTTTTGGGGTGTACATTAATGCACAAAAGCAGACTCATCAGACTGTTGTTAAAAATCATCACAGTTCCTGAAGGTTTTTTATGTACAACCAAAAGGTGGGGAGGTAGGTAGTGATTGTAGTGGGAGAATTTATTTAAATTTTCTTTCTTCTCCTTCTCCTCCTCTTCTTTCTCCTTCTTCTCCTCCTCCTCCTCCCCTTCCCCTTCTCCTCCCTCCTCCCTCCTTCCTCCTCTTCTTCCTCTTCCTCTTCTTCCAACAAAAGTAGTCAGTCCACATTAGATAAAACAGTCCCAATTTTGCCAATTGAAACAGTGTGAATTTTTCAGGTTTCCCAAGAACCTTGATATTTTAATAAATATTCTCTCTCAGGGCTCTCCAAAAGACACCGTGCAGGGAATGAATCTCTCTGAACAGCTGACCTTCCTGGGTAAGCGAGGGTTACTCAAAGCTGACGCCGCCTTAGTACGTCTTTGCGCCTGGCACATTGCCTGGCACAGAGCTGTTCCTCAAAATGCTATTTAAAGAATAAGCAGATCAAGCCACAGTCTCCTCTTGTTATTATTGTGTATTATGAATGTCTTCGCCTTTTTAGACTATACCAAGTAGTAGAACTTCTTTTTATGATGGCTTAGGCCATCACGCTGAGCCCTAGTGCTCTCAGGGGTCTCTTGTAGTATGTAGAATGTTTTTATTCTTCCCTAAATGATCCTAAACTGCTGTGATTTTTATTTCTTTTGTTTGCTTTCTATAGTTATTTTTCCATTTCCATCCTTGCTGTTAAGCTGCCACTCTTGATGTCCCTCTTCTAGTTCTCTTCTTTTCATTTGCTGCTCTTGTTGGGCCATTCATTTGGAAACCACATCACCAAGCCTGCCAGCATCTCTGAAGAGGAAGACGAGGCCCTGAGTAAGGACTTCATAAAATCTTTTTCGGTCAAGTTCATTAATGAGGGCAGTCTCTGTGATGTGGAGATGTTTGCTGCGCAGCGGTCTCTTGTTTGTTTCTCGGTTCTCAGCTGTTTTCCAATAAAGCAAGTGCCAAGTAAACAAAGTGACACTGCGTCTTTAAGGAAAAGAGGAGTGTCTTTCTCCTGCATTCCAATTTCTTGTACTTCTTGGCAATTAGTGTTGGTCAGCAAATATTTTTGTCTCCATGCTCTTCCATTCAGAGAGGAATTAGGTTGAAATAATGAGGAACCTGGCAAAGTAGATCAGGGATAGTTTGGGGTCCTAACTAAGGTAGAGGTCCAGTATCCCTGGGACAGAGGAGGTGAAAATGGTTGGCTCCTATGTATTCAAGGCTTTATGAGGCAGAGTGGGGAGGAAGGCAAGAATTTTTCTTGTGAGGAAAGCAAGGCAAGTATTTTACTCTCATGTATTATTCTCATTTTACAGATGAGGAAAGTAAACATTGGCTACAAACTACGACTCAACTTTAAACTTTTGCTAACATTAGATTTCACTCATCTTAAATCGCCTTATCTCATGGGCATTCTCAGCCCTCATCTTGTGTGTCGGCATTGGAGACTGGCGAGCATGTCTGCTGGAAACTTCTCCTTTCCTGGGTTTTACAGAAAGAAAACCTGCCTCTCCTGAGTATCCTCCTACCTCTCGGGCCTCTTGTCAGTTTTAAGGCAAACCTTCCTCATGCTGTCATCTGAGCATGGATCCTGGAGCTTCATCCACAACCGCCTTCTATCCTTTCTCCTCACATTTTCCCTCATGATCGCATCCTAACCTTGGACCTCCTTGATTTCATTGGTTCTTAGAAATGACAACAATAACAACGCAGAACAAAACCCACTGGAGCAGTTAAATAAGCAAGTGGGATTCCTGTGAGACTTTTCCAAGGTATAAATATGATCAAATAATTACCCAGCTCACTTCTTCAAAGATTTGCCCCTGAAAGAAATTAAAAAAGAAAAGAAAGAAAAGAAAGGAAAGGCAGGGAAAGGAAAGGGAGGGAGGGAGGGAAGGAGGGAGGGAGGGAGGGAGGGAGGGAGGAAAAGAAAAGAAAAAGAAAAGAAAAGAAAAAAAAGAAAAGAAAAGAAAAAAAAGAAAAAGACAAACCCAGGATAAAACAAAGTTCTTTATGTAGCATGTAAGACTCCTTGTTATCAAACTCTTACTACCTTCGGTCTCGTCTCTTGCTTCCTCCCACCCAACACCAAATACTGTACTTTAGCAAGCAAACATGTATTCCCTGTACACAGTACTTTTAAAATTCTTCTAAACCTTTGAATTGACCATTCCTTTCCTTTCTTGCCATTCCATCCTGTAACATGCACAATGATGGTCTAACTAATAAAGTGCCACCCATTTTTGAAAGCTTTTCATTGATATTTTGCAGAGTCAGCTGCTTTTTTTCTGGGCTCCAACTGTACTTCCTACACATCTCCACTGGTGTGTTGTTTCTGGAGCTGAAGGAACATGTCTGTGATCTGGTGGGGGAAACCCCAGGGATTTATGGTGGCACTGAGGCTAAGAAACCTCCTGGGGAAAAAAAGTCACACGGTCCTCTCTTAATATTCAGGCGGGTTTGATGATGTCTGTACACCCAGCAGGGTGGCCTGGCTCAAGGCTTTCCCAAGGATATCAAGGAGTTTTGTAAGAGACTTGAATTGGTCTCCTGGCCAAACTCACACTGGCCTCAATCTCATAGATCCACATCCTATGGGAGTGTAAGGAAAGGCTACAAATTCTGCTTCACTAAATTCTGTAAAATTTCATTAGGACCTGCAACACGGTAAAACACAAATAGCATTGTATCCTCCTAGTCTGCAACAGACTGTAGGGTGGATGAAGGAAGATTTTGGATGAGGGAAAAGGAATGAGGGTAATAGAGGTGTGGGGGAGCCTTGTGCCCTACCATGGCCTCAGAAGCAGCTCTGGCAGTGCTGCAGGGGAGACTCTGGTTTCCAGAAGAAGAGTGGGTGTCAGAATTGCACCTGACAGGAGAGGAATTGCCTGGAGCCTCCTTGAGCGAACAGAAAGGGTCCTAGTCTGGGCAGCCTCCGTGACGACGCGCACAGATAGTCGAAAGGGAAATTTTAGTTATATACCAATTCTCATTTTGAATGGTAATTGTTATCAGGTTTGTCTGTTCACTAGACTATGCTTTTTGAGGACAGACACTGAATTCCCATTGCCTGGCATACCTAAAAGTTAATAAATACTGGAATGAATGAATGAATGAATGAATGAGTGACTCTTCACATACGGAACTGAGTTCTTTTCACTTTTCAGAGCAGCATAGAATTTGTTGAACTTTGAAAACAGATTGGACAAGGGTATTTGGTCTTAGGTAAAAAGACTTTGGGAGGTCTATTTGGTCGTTTATTGCAAAATTTAAAAATTGTCATCCAAAAGTATGTATTCATGAGTTCCTGATAGGAAGTAATAATTTATGTCTGGTTCACAGATGCTTAACATTGCTTGTCTCCAGTTAGCCAATGAAGACTTCCTTTTCTCTCATTTCCTACAGAGTGCATATTAGACCACTGGAGGTTAGAAGAGTGGACAATGTGGTGAGTAGTTTCAAAGTGGTTCTAGTTGATTTGAAAACCACTGCCACAGATAATCTCCAGGGCCCCCTTTCTACTTCATATGTCCCTAGAAGCTGCATCAAATTGATCCTATTTGACCATGAAACTTGGAAACTCCAGCCTCTTCTATTCCTACCCAGAAGGGAAAAATCAAATAGGAAAAAGATTCTTCTTATTGGACTCAAAGTTTGGCAAGGTTACAGATGTGAGCAGAAGCTCAGGACTGGATGTACAGAGACATTGTTCAGCAAAATCGTACATGATTAAATATCTGGTTCCAGTGTAATTCCATTTGTCTCATTTTTTTTTTTTGTAGAAACAATTAGAAAATTCAAATGCTGTATTCATAAATTGCATTTGGGACTTAATGGTGGTATTTGCTCCCCAACTGGAATGCCTCTGTGAGTTGCCCTCTAATTCCCATTTATTTTTCCTTTAAGCTTGAGCCTAATTCACATGTGAATAAGAATAAAAGCATTTTGTGCAATCTCTTAACTGTTAAGTTTACCATCCATAGAGATCTTGGGGTCCTGACAGAATGTCATTCTTTTGACTGCTAATGTTAAAAAAGGAGCTCTCAGGAACTGTGACAAAATGGCTAACATTTGAATGTAGCTGTTCTTTAAAAAATACACGTATTTCAATGATAGTCATCTTGCCATTGACTTAGGCTATTTATGTTTTTATCTTGAATGAAATCTTCCAGTGGTGCCTTGAAACAAATAATTGTATTTCTTATGTGTGTTTGTATTAAAACAGCATTATTTTCTAAATTACATGAATTAGATACAAAGGCCCAGGAAAATTTATTTTCAAAACATAATATACAGTTGGGGATTTGAATGTGGAGTCATTTGCCCTTTGTCCTCTGGTATAGTCAATAAATATTCTTCTGTTAGCCAAGTTATTTGAAACTCCCTGTACTTAAGAGAGGGTATTTGTATTTTGTTTATTTATTTTTGCCATATTTATTTGTGAGAAGAATTGAGTTGTTGTGGGTGTTTATGAGATACTCGAATTCATTTCAGGAATAGGTTCTTATAGTTGTGCTCACTTAGAATTGGTCAATGTGAACTTGGGTTGGCTGAACCCTTTCAGCCCAAACAGGGAAACTCTCCAGTATTTAGGTCCAACCAGGGTAAACATCATTAAAATGACTAAGAGAAAGTAGCAAGTAATGCTCACATGATTAAGACTAACCCTTAAGAAGACCTCAGTGAATTAAGTATTTATTGAGAATTCACATATGTCAGGTACTGAGGATACACATACTCCCCTCCTTGAGGAATCCAAAATATGCTGAAATTTGCATTCACTTTCACATCAGTGAAAAGAATATGACCCTTGGAATTAAACAAACAGGGATTTAGCTATTTATTATGAGTTATCTTTAAGTCATTTTATCAACATGAGACTCTTTCCTCATTTGAATTATATAGTGAGGACAATCAATACCTTCCTGGTTGTTGTAAGGTTTAGAGATAATGTGTATAAAGTACCTTGTATAGGTCTGACCTGTGCGGCAACTGAACTGATTATAGTATATAAATATGTTTAAAGTGGAGTTTCACCATTTTAAATAGGTTGAGAACACAGGTCTACACTGTGTATGATGATGGCTGATACCATCAGAGCCATTGTTCCGATCATATACCTTAATGAAAACTTTCAGTCGGTATTCTTCCACAAACAGCCACACCCCAGCAATCCAGGGAAGCCCTCCTTTGGTGATCTTCAGTACCTCGAAAGATGAACAGCTGTGGCTCCTTGAGGTGCCAAATACTAATTTATGTTTTCTTTGGGAAGTTGTGCTCTGTGTGACCAGAAATCTGTGCATACCAGCCTCGCCGAGGAGAAAACTATGTGGCTGTTCTCTGGGAGAGCGGGCTGGCTGAATCTCACCAAAGGCACGTCTTGTTTGGGAAGGAGCAGAGGACATTTCCCCAATCCTTTTTGTCAACACAGTGGGAGTTATCTGAATTCCATTTGGGCATTAACTGCTGTGTGAGTTGGGCTTCTCTCTGTTAGACGAGCTGCCGTTATTGGATTAAAACCACAGTTGTTGGGAAGCACTTAAGACTCCATGGGGGATTTCCCCATCAAAGAGCAGGGTCAGAGTTTTGTTTTTTCTTTGCTCGTAACCCCACTCATCACAGATCCCAGGTTTTTCTTCTTTTTCCTTTTTCTTTCTTTTGTGTTAGGTAACCATATCACTTAGCTGAAGACCAAGGAGAAGTAGAATTTCTTTCTTATTTTTTCTTTATCTTAAAAAAAAATCTCATTTATTCTATTACAGTTGTCCCAATTTTATCCCCTTTGCCATCCTCTGTCCTGCCCATCCCCCACTCCCACAGTCCATCCCCACACCTTTGTCCACGTCTGTGGGCCATTCATACCGGTTCTTTGACTAATCCCTTCCCCTTCTTTCCACCAAGAATTTCTTTCTTATTACCAAGGTGCCTGGCTTGTCAGCTTGGGCATTATCTGAAGTTTGATTTGGCTCTCGGCTGTAAGACTGGAACCACAGCCCATCTGGGGATGCAGAATTCAGCTGTAGGGAAAAATTTCATGAGCAACAAACTCCAGGTAAAGCCACGCATCCTTACGTGTGGTAAAAAGGCCATCTTATGAATATTAACTCACTCCCAGATTCTCCTGTGGTTTAGAGTCACTGTAGATTTTATCTTTTTATACAGTCCCTGGTGGCCTTGGCATGATCCCCGAGTGATATCCTGCCTTAGGTGAAAGCCGGAGGCTACTGCTGGCACCGCTGGGACGTGCAGGTTGGCCTCCGCCAGCCTACTGGCCGGAGAAACCAAAAGCCTGGGTTCTAACCCGAAACCTCGTCTGCCAGTGCTCAGACAACAAATTTATCCGGTAAAGAAAAATACATTCGGATGCCTTGAAAGTTTAGCATCTGCTTCTCGTTGGCTTGTGCTGCTTTAGAAAAACATTCGGAAGTTTCCATTGGATTTGGATGAGACAGAGATGGCATATTTTCTGCATCTCTGGAAGCCTACACCACCCCATTTGGGGAGCTTCATTTACATGCACGTCGGATGCCGGCTGACTGCCTCGGACTGTACCTTTGAGCAGATCCGATGGGATCCCCACATGCATGTAAATGAAGCTCCCTTAGCTGGAGCATCCCTCCAAAGAGGCAAAGAGCAGGCTTTTCTTGAAACTTGTTACCCTGACAATCTCAGACCAGACGCCACAATAAGGAATTTCTTTTTCCTTGCTTGCGTGTGTGCCAGGAGGACGCCACGTAACTTGGTTTTCCAGACTGAGGTAATTTATTTAAACATGGATTATTTGAAAAATGGGAAGGGATACAGGGCTTGATTTTAATCCCTGCTAACACAGAGAAAAGAATGCTCGTGTCACAACTCAGTGAGTGTAAAAATTAAAAAATGCTGAGACTATTGTTTGAAAACAGGCAAAATAATTAAAATTATTATGGAATAATCACATATCACACAACAACCTCCCACTCTTAGGAGCAACAATCCAAAACAGCTCCTCCGAAGCGGGCCCAAGGGCAGAGGTTCTGTATATCATTCAAAGACCATCTGTCGTGCAATTCCTGTAGCGCCTTTGCCCTATTCTGAGGGCAGGCTGAAATTCAGTCCTGGCAGTTCCATTTCCATTTGCTAACAAACAGCAGTGATGGCAGATAAATATGGCAAACAATAGGCGTTTGTAATGAACTGGAAAGGGATGGGGAGTTTTGGAACCAGCACCAAAATCGGAAGTTGTGGGTCCTGTGCTGGGCTCCGGAGACCCCCAAGGCCAGTTCTTGCCATGTGGCAACTCCGACAGACATCTGCAGTTTGAGCAAGGCTTTGGTGCGCCTAGCCAACCTGCTGAAAGCCTGATTTAACTAAAGTTCTTTTTTTCTTAAAAAAAAATCACAAAAACTCAAGGCTAGTGCATACGTACGTATGCATGTATGCATGCATGCAATTATTTATTTATTTTTGCTACAGGCAAGTCAAGCATTGCAAATAGTCCCCAAACCTGACTTTTTAGTTTGCAGTCTTGTCTCTCCCTAACTCGCCTCACTTATGTGTTCTTGTATGCTGTCTCATTTTATGGTTTTATAGGGCCTGTTAGAGCGTAATCTTGATGGCTATGTTTGATATAGTGTTTATTTTCATTGTTTTAGAAGTATACATTTGAGATTTCATTGTTTGATGTTGAATCAGGGAGGCCAAGATATCATTACATCAAACTATTAATACTTACAGTTTTCATTCACAAATTAGTAATACCTGAGGACCCTTAGAGTAAGACTGTTGTTTTGAAGGTTCATAGCAATGTAGAATTCTGACCGACATTTTCTTGTAAAATCGTTTGTTGATCACTTTTCTGTAAGCTACATCTATCTATCTATCTATCTATCTAGCTATCTATGTATACACACACACAGGCTCACGGGCTCATATACCCATTTATCCCTACTTTATTTCTACCTTCCTTCCATCCTCACATCTCTCTCTCTCTCCCCTCCCTCTCAACTATCTTTCTCTCTACACACACCCACACACACACACACACACACACACACAGAATTTACTAGTTAGAAGTATCTGTAAGGTATCACAGCGGGCTCAAGAATGGATCATGTAATGAGCAGAATAGTGTTGTTTGTGCAATGGACACAGAACTGAATCTTCAATAATTTTAATTTCTGGTTGAATTGATAAAATGGTTGTTCCAGCTCGTCCTGTAAAATTAGCACTCCATGCTAAGGAGGACACTTGTCTGAACCGATGAAGAACCCATGTGGGCCTTAAATAAATAGCACGGCCAACCTGACATGTTGTGTGGACTCTGGGGATAGGCGGCGTTTTTGCAGCTCGCAGTTCTGGCCGTTAACAGGAACTGCAGTAGGGTGGGTGTACAGAAGTTCAAGGCAAATTTCAGTCCTCCATTACTGAAATTATTAAAAAGCAAGGAGCTGATATGGGGAGCTCTTCCTGCACCACCTCCAGCTTTGTTTCTCACTGACACTTCTATCAGAGTGGTGCGCTCAGCTCCAGTGCTGAAACCCTATAATAATCCAAGCAGGTTTTTATTGTCACTGATACTTTGTGGCGAGCATAGTTTTAAAGTCGAAGCAACTGAATTGTTTTAGAAAATTCCACTTAAAAACCTAGCATTTTTGAGCTGCAAGGGATTTTAGAGGATTATTTACTTTATAGATGAGGCCAACTGAAACTTTGAAAATTTACATGATTTTTCCTGTGTCTTTCAATAGAGGAATGAGAACTATATATATTTGGAAATTTCCAATCCTAAGTGAGCACTTCTTGTCACACCACACTGTCCCTTCAGGCCTTGGTAGCACAGGTAGCACAGGATGCTGTTGGTAATTTAAAGTAGTGTGCTAGCGAGATTCGTGCAATCATGGGACCGGAAGTCTAAAACCCCTACCTTTAGACCAATGCATGCAAGTATTCCAATATTACAGCAGACAACTGAGAATTCTCTTTGGTCTTTGAGAACTGAGTGTCAAGTCTTAGTATGTCTCCAGTTGATCTGAGTTTGTGCCATTTTAGTTGGTCCTGCAGGTTACTGATTTGTCTGTCTATTTGACTGTTGGCAAATAACTACAATTCATGTTACCCAATTTCTAGAACAGTTGTTTTCCCCCATACCACTCCAACATTTTTTATTTTTCTCAAAGGGTGGGGAAAATCCTGTCAGTTCATATGGGATAATTTTGCCCTATGTAATTTCTTCCCCACCCAGTGGTGTGCTGGTGCCAGCCTGTAGCAGCTCATGAGGGCCAGTTATTGTCAGGAATTTTGCATGTCAGTCATTGAATTGCTGGCAGCTTTGTGTGTGTGTGTGTGTGTGTGTGTGTGTGTATTTTATTGTGTATGCTATTACAGTTGTCCCATTCACCCCCCCCCCACTTTATCCCCTCTGCCCTATACCCCATCCCATCATCCTCACACCCCTTAGTCCATGTCTGTGGACTGCACACACCAGTTCTTTAGCTTCTTAATTTCCCACACTACTCCCACCCTCCCCCGACCACTTTTATTTTTTTTAACATTTTCCTGCCACCACTTTCCCCAGCCCCACCCACCCCATTTTGGCAACTTAAAATTGACCACAGTGGAGTATTTACACCACTCAAATTGGCAAACTTTGCAAGTCTGGGTACCCCCTCTCCACACAGCTGTTCCTCCAACATTTACCAGCATGTGACTGCTTCTATCCTTACCTTCCTATAGTTCCTAAGATCAAGAGATGAATTAAAATAAAGGTTAGAGTTCAGTACTTCTACTGTTGGGGAATGACCAGTGAGACAAAAATAAACAACTTATAGCAAATCTATACTAACCAAACAATAGTCTGACACCACAGTCTTTTTTTTACTACTGTATTAGTAGTGATGACTAAATTGGAGATGCATAGAAATACTTATTTTTAGTATTTCTAGAACTGTGTCACTACTAATATAGACAATATTTCACAGTACCTGAATCGTATCTTATGTATGCTACCAGAAAGGAAGCCATTCAGACCACTGAATAAATTCACTGCATCTCCATAAAATGTCTGTGGGTTCTTACTTTTTCCTCTCAGATGAGGAGATGAAGGCCCCTGGTTATGTTAGCTCTTGTGAAGAGTAATATCTCAACTGACTATGTCATTAAAATTAAAGCAACTTAAAATACACTTAGGGACGGCCTATTATATCTAAGGTACTGGACAATAAGAACCCAAATAAATTAACAATAGTAGGAATAGCCCCATGTCCTAATTCTTTTTTCAAATTCAAAACAATTTGATGTACATTTATTTCCTACACAACGAGGGCTGAGCATGTTGGCTCTCCATTCACAAGCTCTCAGTTACAGTATTTCCTTTTCTCCCTCCTTTTTATAATCTTCACAACAAATGCGAAAGGAAGAATTCTATGCTCTTAGGCCAAAATTCTGAGAGGATTAGATAGCAGTGGGTGGCAGCTGGTCAGTTTATCAGACAGCTCTAATGTGGAGATGTTCCTAAAAAGAGAGTGGAGATTTTCCATTCTGCCCTGGGAGCTGGCCCATGCTTCTAGGGCAAGTGCAGGCTTAGTTTCTGCCAGACACAAGTAAAACTGGAATGCATGCTGAAAGCAGATGCTGTTAAAAATCAAACAGGGGTCTGGGCTACTCCAGAACCTCATGGATAGTGAGGTCAGGACACTGAATAGAAGGTTTGAAAATCAACAGCTGGGTCAGCTACAAAGTCACCAAAGCTGGTTAGTAAATTTGCCATTCCTTGAAAACCTATGTGTGCTTTGCTGGATCATATTTTATCTCGGGATGCTTCCTCTGCTGTCCTCCCATTTCAGTTTGAGTGATGAGGAATGGGCTATCTGAGCACCACTTTTCTTAAAGATATAAAAATAATAAAAATCCTAACTGCTGGCAATGTTTTGCCCTGGAAAGCATACACCTAGAATAGAGGAGACCTTAATTTTAGTTCTACTTCTGTTATTGTTGGACCAGCCCTGTGATACTGGACCAGGAACCTAATCACTTAAAGCCTCAGTTAATTCATCTTTAAATAAGATTAAAACTAGACGATCTGCATCTATGACAGGCTGGTAATTCTTTAGTGCAATCATTTGCAATCCCTTTTCTTTTCTCCCCACCACCTACATTTTCTCCATATAGCTTATTTATTTTTACTTCTCCCACACCTCTTGTAGCATTCTAAGTGAAGCACTCTTTCTTTGCAGCCATGATTCTTAAAGAGTGTTCTCCAGGTCAGCAACGCTGACATCACAGCGGAACTTGGAAATGCAGCTGTCAGGCTTGATCCTAAATCCACCAAATCAGAACCTTCTTAGGGGGTGCCCAGCAATCCGTGTTTGGGCAACCCTTGCAGGTGATCCCGAGTCTGTCAGTACCTGTCTTAGAAAGTCAGATGGAGGGCTGAGCATAAGGAGGAGGACGGTAGGTGTGAGGAGCAGCTGTCTTGAAATCCCTTGGGCTGTCAGCTCCAAAGTTCTCTTAGTAGTCGAAGCATAATAATGTGTATGGTACTTTCTGCATTTCAGTATTTTTACTTTAAGTTCTCATGTGAGACTTGGAGCTGGCAGCTAGAATAGTGATGAGGAGAGGCTGTGATCCTCTGAGTAGGGGCCTAGCAACAGAACACACTGATTTCCATTCAAGGGAAAATGTGGTCCCGGCTCCAAGGCCACACTCTCTGGGGTGTGGTGATGGGCAGAGCTCTGCCAGTGCCACACATGGACTCTGCTGCTCACTCAGATTTGGATCAACAGTCTTTTCTGAGGAACCATGGATTCAGCAGACCAATAATCACATATCTCAACCAATGACAGGTACCACAAGGGAAATAATTTTCGAATTTAAGTCACCCAAGTCCGTGACCAAACAAGTTACAAGTGTAGATGGAAAAACCCTTGTTTCTGCGGCTCATGGGTAAGAGGAGCCTGCTGACTGGGAATTACTTACTCCCAGAGTCAGAAGGGGCTGCAGAATCGCGTGACATATGGCCCTCGGGCCTCTCACTCCTGTGATTGGCAGGTCACACTCTCTGGTTTTTTGACTAAGGCCTGTCACAGTTGAAAAGACAGCTAGTGAAATGGTTTTCACTCCACTGAGGGCTATGCCACAGGTCACCCAGTCTGCCACCCTAACAGTGAAATGCTGCACTGCGTCTGGGTTAAGGACAACGCTTAGAGTAGTTTTGCTCGGCTCTGTGTCGCTGCTGGATGAAGTGGTTGCCAAATGGACTAATGGAAAGAAGAGGAACTATTGTAATCTCTATATATCTGCTAAAGCTGACAGGATGATGTTTTATTTATCAACACGCTTATATGGAAGCTACCGTCACTACTTAGCCAATGTAAAAAATGAGTGTGGTCAAAACAGCTTGTTTTGGACAAGAATTAAGATATACATAAGAAAAATACCTCATTAATATCCCGATTAAGTAGGAAATTTATAAGGAAGATCTAGAGAATCAAGAGTGTCTTTCAGGGCATAGATTTGATCTGATCTGATAGAATCTGAAGTACATTTGGCAGCAAACCTCGGCAGAGTTTCTCTGGCTTGTACATAAGAGCATATATTCATATTAATGCAAATACATATTTAATTATCCTTAAAATGAAATTATATAACATTTAGAAATGAATAAATGCATAAACTTTGGAATTGTTCATTGTGACATCTCTCATTGTGTTGGGTGTGTGGGGCGGAGAGGTGGGGAGGGAGAGAGAGTGGGGAGGGGAGAGAGACCACTTTCGTCGGTGACAGTCTTCTAGGGTGTGAGAGAAGGATGCGGATTATCCTCGCATATTATTCAATGTTACTACTTGGTAGAAGTTGAATGATAGGGAGCCAGGTCTCTGGTCATTTTTCTTCAACAACACTTCTCCTCCCCCTTTCTGATTTTTCTTTTCTTTCCTTTCTCTATTAAAAGAATTTAATCTTGAATTGGTGCTCAGATTTGTTTTGGGACATGATTTGAAAAACAGAAAATAATGTCAAATCTGATAACATTGGCAAAACACACCTTTAAAGGGATTTAAAAAAAAATGAAAATGACATAAATATAAGTATCTAGCTTAAAATCTTCATTTCATCCTATTTCAGAGGGCACATTGATTTTTGAGGGTCGTCCTTGGTGTAGCTGTCGAGATCAGGAGATACTATAGTTTGTTCATCATAGGAAGGGAGTGGATGGGATGGTTAAGGAGCAAATTTCACTGAGAAAAGTGTATATTCTGCCAAAGTAAAATAATTCTCTGAAAATGAGGATCTCTCTCTTTGTCTCACCTTGTCTATCTGTTTTTTTTTTTTTAAGTTTTAACCCTTTCTATTATTTTTATTTCTCACAATTACAACAGAAAAAAATTAGCTTTAACTTCAATGATTTTAACATTCTGGGTGATGTATAATGTATATATTTTAATTAAAGATCAAACCTTGCAAATGTCCACCTGGTAAAAACCAATTGGCAAGCTAATAAAACAGAGTGTTTTTTATTCTATATAGTCAAAGGTAGTTAGTTATTTCTGCTTTTATTACTCCAGTGAACACAGTTAATCTGAATTTTCATAAATAGGTTTAGATTTAATTCCTATTGTAGTTCACAGCAGGGACCCAGGCTCAATTAGTGTTTTCTTACAGTGAGATATTTTCTTTTTTCTTAAAGTAACAAATGATCACCCTTCGTATTAAGTTTTAAACAAATCCACAATTTGTGAGTGGTTGTTTCCTGACATGGATGTTATTACCTAGTGGTTGGTTGGTGATATCAGCTCATTTATAGGGTTTACCACCATCTAATTTGGTCAGATAGGTGGTCTTTGTTCAGGACGTCCTCTGCTTGCTGTCTGCCCACCTGGTCCCTCAGTAGCTGTTTTCCCTGCTGTTCATTCTAAGCTACACCCTCTCAGGCATTTTGGGCTTGGCTGTGTACACGTGCAGTCAGATGACAAAAAAGTTAGAAATCACCCACCAAGTAAGTAAATGTTCCACCTGGCTTCCTGAGTAAATTTGTTTTCTTTAACAAACTGGATTCTATCAGATTAGTTGTGCATGTGGATAGAGCCTGACTGTACGATGTCGGGGCGAAGATGGGTCTGTATTTCGAAGGCATGTATCTCACCTTGATCTTGAGCTCAATAATTATTCAAGTTGTGGCTTTCTCTATCCTTCTACCATGAAACTAAGTTCTAAAACTTAGTGGACAGACTGGAGTAGGTAGAGAATTCCCTCATCTGCCCTTCCGGTTTTCGTTCAGTTAGCAACAGGGCTGCTAATGCCCGTTTCTACTGTAGAGTTCACAGGCAAGATTAGGTATTTACTTTGAAGGGTCTTGGGAAATTGTGTACATGACACTCTAGTGTTTTCACGCTCCCAGGACATATGTAATTCTGGATTTTTAAGTAAATTGGGATAAGTCGTACAGCTTTGTTCTAGTGGGTAGCGTTAGATGAAAATTATTAGCAATTCTTGGCCTATAGTGATTTCAAGAATTAAAAATTCTGTAAGTCTTTACTTTCCAGTTATATCCAATATCCAACAGTTTTATTTTTTATTTTTCGGAGAATAATGTGCTGGTCTTCCAAATTATGACCTATTTCCTGAGGTAGCTAATGTCTTTTTTTCCCACTGAAAGATCTTTTTAAAGAACAGTATATAAATATGCATCTTAAAATATTTTTCTTACTATGAAATTAAAGTTTTTTGTAGAAAATATAGATTAGCAAAAAAAAAAAAAAAGACAATGAAAACGATCTTTAACTTCACCATCTACAGATAAGCATGCTTAATGTTTTGAGGGATTTACTTCTAGACATTTTTCCTTATGTGTATAAAATCTGTTTCCTCATTGGGGCTGAAGGGGTTAACAAGGAAAGAGAGAATTATTTTACTTCTTGCTTACATTTTCAGCTCCCTCAAGGTCCCCTCTTTAACAGACTGTCTCTGGAGTGATTCAGGATGCTGAAGCAGTTGATCACTGAATAAATCTTCCCTGACTCTGAAAATGTTACAGTATTATGCAGCGCACACAACGCGGGTTGCAGCTGAGCTGCTCTGTGGCCAGAGATGATCTCTGGGTAAAGAAACTGCCTGGAATTACCCAGGGGAGTTTGCATTTCAGTAGCGAAGTCGTGAGCGCAGAAATGGAATTGAGTGACTTGCTCAAGATTTGGGCCATATAAACACTAAGCACGGGCCCAGGAAGCATAAGGTAAAAGAAGCCTCGGTGTCTTTGGATTCAAAGAAGAGAAGGACACCTTATAAATGTCACTCATCAGAGACCCCTAGAAAAGGTCCATTTCAAATATATCACCAAACTGCTGGCAGGATAGAATGTCCTGGAAGCCCCATTTCTCTTGGAGCCACTGTGAATGAGAAAGCCATGTAGCATGAGGTAACGTCTGCTTCAGGGCGTTGACGAGCTTCAGATGTCAGCCTGTCTTTGTGTTGATATTGGGATGTGAGCGATGGGGAAGGAATACTTCCAAATAAATTCACCTAGAGATCAATTTCCTCAGTGTTTGGACAGTAAGAAATCGGTTTTTACACTTGGATTTAAAGGAATATTTTCCTGCCATTCTGGCCATCCGAATCATTTTGAAACATATCCCTCCAAAGTGTGAGCTACTTGTCTGACTCAATTTTATGTTTCCAGTGCTAAAGCAAGTGCTTGAAACATATTAGGTGCCCAATAAAAAGGTACTGAATAAAGAAGTGAGTGCATGTATATGTAATAGTTAACAATGATGTAGGATTAGTTATAATTTGTGAAGGACAAGGCCATATGTAGCAGAAAATACTTTGTGTACCATTTCTGCTTCATGTACCAATAAAAGTAAACCCTTAAGATGTGGGCAGAGTAGTATAGTCCACAGAGATTTCAAACTGTCAGCCTCAATTCAGTACACAGTTGTGTTTTCCAGGAGGCGAGGTAGGAGAACGGATGGCAGAGGCGGCTCACAGTGTTAGAAATATTCTTGGTGTAAAAGCCTTTGGATGGAATATTTATTTTCTTATACACACTTACCTCTGTTAAAAGACACTGTCCTATACACAAATTTACTTGCCTTGCTTATGAGGGATTTGAACTTGAGATGCTTGGTGTGGTGCAAAGCTTCCCGTGTACCAAATGTACTGAATCTGAGTCTCTTGGGGGAGAGGAGATAAGAATTTGTAATTTTTTGAAAAACGTTCTCCAGGTGATTTGAATACGGGTGACCTGCACACAGGCATTTGGTAGAGAGAAAGGTATAATGTGACTTTTCCCTTTTTCTATAATTTATGTGAACCATTTAGTCTTAATGTCCAATTACTATGCAGTGTCATAACAATTACCACATGTATGTTGTTAAGTGTGTGCCTGATTAACTTTATTACAGGTTGTATTTGAAATAGCAGTAACCGTACCTACATGGGGTCTCAGTCTTCCAAGATTTTATGAGCAGGATAGTAGAAGCATTAAAGAGAGCACAATTTAGGGCCAAACTTTAGCATTATGGCTTTCATAAGTTTTTACATGTGTACCTGTGTGGACAGTTAAGCAGTAGATTGTCATCATTTAAAAAAAATTATTTTTAATCTGGTGGAATATTGTTATCTCTTTCTTGACCTTTGGATTTGTATTTCCTTTGTGATAAATTTGGGAGAAAGGTAAAAGATGATCAACAAGTATGCAGAATGAGGAAAATTCTGTTGTGTTGTCAGTCTCTTCTTTTCTAGGAGGTTGATCTAAAGTCAGGGCACATTCCAGTGCCTGTTGACCTCCCCGGTGATTGTTGGGCGTGGCCAGGAAAGCTTGACCCAGAAGCCATATTGAATTCAAAGATTCATTCCAAGGAAAGGAAGAGCATTTTGTTTAGGACAGACTCTACAAATGACTTGTGCACCCCTTGTTCTGCTACAGGCCTTTCCTATACTAGAAATTGCTGGGCACCACTTGTTTATGGCACACACCATGCCAAGTATGACCCTTTCTGACAGTGACCTTGAAGTCAAATTTTGGCATTCCAGTGAGAAAAGAGAAAAAAGAGGGGACCTAAAAGAATAGTGTGGATAAAATAATTATACCACAAAACATAATCCTGAAGATGATTATTTTAAATAATTATTGAGGATGGTGGATTGACAAGAAAGGCATTGTCCGGGTGCCACAGGAAGTAGAACTATCACTGCTCTCACCTTCAGGAACTTATAACTTGTCAGGCTTTCCCTGGATCCAGCTATCACGGGGTAGTAGCAGAACTTTCTCTTCCTGAATGACTCAGCCACTCACTGACACTAAGCCCCCTAGGTTTAGTAAAGATCTGGCACTTCAACAAAAAGAGCGCATGTCCTGCTCTAGCTTCCTTTTCACCTTGAGTGATCCTCAGGGAAGCAGCGTTGCTTGTGCAAAGCACAGGCTTTGGTAGTCAGGCCCACCTGACTTCATGTTCTAGTCTTGATCACTTCCGGTGTCAACCTGAGCATGTTATTGCAACCCTAAGAGCTTTTGCTTTTAATGATAAACAAAGATGATGGTATCCACCTTGTAGTGTTTCTTCGAAGATTGAGTTGGTGTATGTGCAGTGCCTACCGTGTGGCCAGGTATCACTAACTATGGTTATTTCCCTTTGCTGGGGGCTCTGGGGGTGGCCCAGAGTTACCTGACCTCCGAGTGGAGGTCCAGGTCCTGCACCTGTGGGACCAGCTTGGCTTTCCAGGGGAGTTGATCCTTTGCAAATCCACTCTCTCCTCCTCTTTCTAAGTGTAACTGGGTAATTCTCTATAACTAGAGACACTGTTTTGGGCCTGGGACTATGTACACCTTACTAGAAACACACTACTCGTCTTCTCAATTCTATGCCCCATTAATGTGTAATAGAGGCATGGTGCAGAAACTGCTGCTTTCTTGGGCAAGCGGAGGGAGAAAGAGAGTCATGAGTGCCAGAAACTGCTAGAGTTCAAGGTTAGGAGGTGATTTTGGGTTCTTTTAAGAACCAGCAGTTGTTTACCGCAGTGAATTTGAAGGGAAAAGATTAGTGAGAGACACTGTACTGCAGCATGTCTCATGTTGCCTTCTCTCCGTGTCTGCTCTTGTCTTTGGCGAGTCCTGTGACGGTTTGCCGTTCTAGGGGTTTGCTGTGGTTCTTTGCACTGTCTGTTAACTATTCCACATGGTTACTTCTTGCTTCCTCTGAGAGACTGTAAGCTTCAGGAGGGAAGGGAAGAATTTTCCATTTCTTAAGCCATTCTTGCAGATCCTCGTCAGGGGCCCCGTGCATGCTAGTTAAGTGCAGTAATAAATACCAGCTGAAGGAACAAGTGCTCAAGTTTCTAAACGGTTGTTGGGTGCAGTCAATGAATTCTTATTATAAGACAGACTTAAAAGGATTGGAATTTATTGGGAGGAGGATGTTTGCTTTATTACCTTTCTGGTCACCTTAATTTAATGCAGAATATTCAACATGGATAAATCTTCACTTGCTAGTTTCAGAGACGATGCCTCCAATGGCAGGGAGAAGGCCAGACCAGAAGTTACCCCTGGCGTTGCTTTTAAGAAGAGGGCTAACTTCTTAGACAGTTCACTTCTGGACTCTCACCTTTGGCGTTCTCACCTATGAAACGGAGGTGCCAGAACACACAATGTCTGTGTCTCCGAGCCTAAGTTTTTATTATCTTTCAGTGTTCTGAGGTCTCTGTTATGATCATGAATGCTCATTATATAGTCCCATAGCTGTCTGGAAAGGTGTAGAAGTTGAATTACTTGTCCTTTTTAAAAAAACCACATTTCTAGTAAATAATTTTTATTGTTGCTGCTTATTTTTGATAAAATTATAGAAATATTATCTGATAAATTTAGTGGTCAGATCAATGAAGATTTTACCCAACTTGAGAATTCAAAAAAGGTACTTTTCCAAAATGCCGTTCTAGTATTTTTTATGAAAAATGTTTTATAGCATTTTATAATTATGTTTTTAAATTATGTATTTAATAAAAAAAACCCCAACAACTCAGTGCTGTAAACTCAAGCTGTAAAAGGTAGAGAGATTAAAAAGAAATCTAATATCTAGAATAAATATATTTTTCCTGGTAAAATTATAGAGAGTAATATGAACGTTCTGCCTGATTAACTTCCGATTACAACGTTCTAATTGGAAAAGTCCTTCAGGTGAAATAGGACGAGCTGCAGAAGAGCAGCCTGAGAGGCGTGGCTTCGCGGGCATAGTCAGGCATGAAGTGTTTTGGCTCGTGTCCGGGGTGTCGGCCTCTGGGCTGGAGGCTCGTAGGGAAACAATAAAAGTGCAGTAGATTCTGTCCTCAGAGCTCTTACATTTTTATGTAGGACTTGTAATTCCTATACAGTATTTATATATATATACACACACACACATATACATATGCATATACCCATCTAGATCTATCTATCAACTGAGTAAATCAGCCCACCCAATCAAACTCTTATTTTAAAAAACAAAACATAAAGTCATAGCCTTGCAATTTTTTCCAAAGTAATTTTCAAAGTTCCACTTGCTCTAAAAATGTCCTATTGGCTGCCTGCATTGGGAACCTGTAATTGACATTCCGGCCACTCCTGGCCTGCCCAGGTTTTTTATCTGAGCTGAAAGCGACACAGAGTTTGCCTGACTTATCTTTGAGTTATCTTATAAATATGGGTGAGTTCCTTTCAGAAAAACCAATCAGAAGGAAAAGGAAACAGAAAAGATACAAGCAAATTACCCTGATTTCTTGTAGGCCCCAGACCTGACTTTATTTTTAGGCCTAACTAAAATTTTTGCATTTGTTTATGTATAGTCTACTTTGTTCCAAAAAGGATTTAAGGTTACTCTTATGTTCTCTATTTTTAGTTCTCAAGTGGAACTAATTCGAACAAATCAACCAGGCAGTACAAAGTGGGTCCTATGTTGAAAACATGGCAAGCACCCAACTGTCACTGAGAAATTAGAAGGGTGCTGACACGCCTTCTGAAGCTAGAATATTTTCCCCCATTGACCTTCCCAAGATCAGATTTCATCAGAATCACTTCTTAGGAATCTTCTGTAGACAGGCATTTTAACTGGGTTAAGATGTTACCTGGGAGAGGTGCCAAATAAACTAATCTGTGTTAATGCATTATATATCTGATTAATTCATGGTTGCAAACACAGTGCCTCGGGGGCAGGCCAGTAGCTTGCGGGAGGGCGGCTAGCTGGGGAGGCCTGGACAGGAGCGGTCGGCCTGGGGCTCTTTGCAGGCAGCTGTGGCTCAGCCCCTGTGAGAATGTAGGATCAAGGTCCAGGCAGCTGGTTTGCCTGACGTTTAAAAACATTAATATTTGGAATATCCTGATTTTTAAATGTTGATAATGAACTTAGAATTTTTGAAAACACTGCATGGTCTTAAAAAAATCTATCCGGCCACCCTGATTTGGTCAGGCTCGTCAGCCTCCAATTGCCCACCTCTGAATTAATGCATTCAGTAGTCGTGTTGTCTCATAATGGCAGGTCCGGGAGCAGCTGACTGTTCTGAATATCCTGACTGAGGGACAGGGCAAGAAGAGGTCTGCAGGTAACATCCAATACTGGGGTGTGGGATATGGGGGCCCTGGGACAGGACTCGGGTCCTACAGACCAGACTGGAGTCAGGTCTGAAAGAAGGTGAGGGGCAGAGGAAGGTTGGACGGAGGTCACATCTTCATTTATTCCATCTGAGATGAGAGCCTGAATGCCTTGGAGGCTCCTGTCAGCTTCAGCATATGACACTCAGTTTCCTTCCCTGTTGTTAGTCATTTAGAAAACTCTGGGTGTCCTTTGGCTCTCAAGGGGCTCCTGAGCAGATCTGATACCAGGAGTCCCGCACTATCAGTGAGCAAACACACCCCTGTGAGACCATGTGTCTGCTTCCCAGCCAGAGGATTTAAAGAAACACAGGAGGACACTTTGAAGAATGTCTTCTTGCACCAAAGTTAGCCAACAACTGGCTTTCAGGAGAAATGCAATCCTTTAATTCAGGACCAAAAATATAATTTTTCAGACAGTTCCCAAAGTCCATGGTGACAGTCTGGCACTTAGGACAAGGAGACACTGTTTAAGCTAGGTTCAGTATGAAAGATCTTCACTGTGCCACAGGCATGGATCGTAATGGGGGACACAGATATCCTACGGAATGGCGCTTGACAGAGTCTGCTGGCCATGGTAGGGAATTTTGTGGATGGCAGGTAAGAGGGTACAAGGAGGGCAAGATTATCTTGAATAAGATTAGCATCCAGAAGTGGCTCATTTTGTTTTTCATCTATGGAAAGGTAGAACCATATAAAGCTCTGGTTTTCTTTTTTTTCTTTTTTCTTTCCCCCTTCGTGGTCTGGTCATTAGGGGGAGCTCTGTGCTTGACTAAGATACAGAGATGGTTTGGCTCAGCAGACATCTGAAATTTTCAGAGAGCTCACAGATCTCATTTTATATTCTTTTTCATGCTATGCTTTTGTCCTGCAGCAACAAGTGATAGTTTTAGGATGTTATTTCAGGAAGGAGGTTCTCATCCGTTGTTCACTGGGGCTGAACAAAAGAGAAGTGGTTGGAGGTGATTTTGGTATTTTGGAACAAGAGGAATTTCTGTCAGAAAAGTAGTTATGTATGAGTGGGAGAAAGGGAAGGGAGGAAGGAGGAAAGGAAGAAAGAGAGGGGAAGATAAATTCTTAGTATTAGGAGATGGACTCTACATTTGGGACTTAAGGGAGTGTTAGAAGGGCTGGACCACTGCATTTTCTTTTCTTAGACCCTGTTTGTAGTTCTGGGTTAATCATCATGTCGCAACTGATTAGCTGACCAGTTGACACCCAGTGGAGTTAACTTTGGAACAATTAATGATAATACATCACTCAACAGCTGACGAGTAGTTGGAGTGACTGCATCCACGGCCAAGATTCTGTGTGGTCCCCTTTGGTTTGTGCTGCTGGCTTCAATGGATCGGCGTAATCCCCAGTCAGTGCGAAGAGTTGGAAGTATAAGTAGGATCTGTAACTGCACCCTGCATGAAAGGCACCCTGCATGGTACCTTTGTAATAAGGAGGAATATATACTCTGACATTCTCCCCCCAACTCCACTCTCCTGTTTATTTTCATTCTCATCAGTGAGGAGGGAATGGAAGAGAGGATAGCAAATGTGGTTGACTATGTTAATTTACCAGCTGTTTTTGTTAAACAAATTAACAACAACAACAACAAATTTTGGCCAAGATAAAATATAGATTTTGTTTATGCAATTCCGTGGTCCAGATAACCCTAGGCTTTCACTAACATCGATACGCACATTTCCTAAATGGCCGTATCTGCAAAACTTCACAGGCATTGGGGTGGGTACTAATATTTCTTTAAAATACTTAGGAGAAGTGAAAGTCATTTCAAAGGACTTTCCTTGCTGCGGAGCGATTCCACTTCCATTTAACTTTTTCTGCCTCAAGGTCCCCTTTACACAGACTGTCTAAGGCATGATTTAGGGTTTTGGAAGCAGCTGATAGTGGCATAAACCTGACCAGACAGGGAGGGTGCTGTGGAACTGGCAGTACATTCCGCCGGCCTGTCCGCCTGAAAGGCACAGGAAACACTCTGGAATGAAGCAGACAGGGACTGCCGGGCACCCTGACCAATGCAGATAAGCGTACAAGGAAAGGAGAAGATGTTGGTTTGTGTGTTTAATTTAGGGAGGTGCAATTGAAGTGTGGCTTTGGCTCCAACAGCAACAATGTTTGGGGCCAAACATTGAAAAGCCTTGGACGGTGTTCCTCAAAGTGGGGCCTGAGAAATCCAGAAGGTAGTGGGATGGCAGGTGCCTGGTCTCACCTCTGATCTGCATCACCTCTGACCTACTGCATCAGAACAAGGATGTGTTTGCTTTAAAAAGTGTCCTGGGTGACTCTTTGCGCACTGAAGTTTGTGAACTACTGCTTTGGGGACTCGGTGTCCCCATCCTGAGAGGAGAGCGTGAAGAAGGGCGGGTGCAGTCCAACATGCATCCAGCAACCTTTATGTCCTTGGCACGGCTCCCTGGCCCTTTAACCTGCGTCCTCAATGTATCCCTCAAGTGACAGAACACCAGGGAAGATATGGACACACAGAGAAGTTCAGCAAATTGTTCAAGGTCACAAAGCTGGTAGGAAGCTGAACCAGTCCTTGATTCAAAAGTTAGTGTTCTTGTCACTAACCCAAGAAACAGAAGATTTTTAATTTCCTTGTCAAGGAATGTCCCCAGACATCACTCATTATAACATGGCATGAATAGAGTTTAATTCCATTTTTAAAAATTTGTTCAGGCTCCTTTCAGCCTTTCGAGAGGGAAATCCTGACATCTGGCAGCTGTGGAAACAATCCAAGCTACCCCTCATACTTCATGACAGTCACCCTTTTCTGTGGGGCCACTCTGGAAACTTGAGAGAGAGGGAAGATACATGCTTTGTCTCCAGGGGGTAGAATTTAGGCTCCACGCTCCTTAAATTTTGTATTCGTAGCATCTCTTATACCAATCTTTGGTTTTCAATCATTTGTTGAAATAGAAATAAAGCCTTTTCCTAGGTGAATTTTAGGTCAAACTACTCTATTTGTAGGTTTGGCAGGATTCATTATTTTTCAGAAGATTTTAATTTACAAAAGAAAAGCCCTCTTCGAAGAGGGTTTTCCCATGAGAATCCATTGCTAGTCAAGGACTCAGCCTCTTATTTTTTGAGATCCTGATTTTAGAGCGCCTCACAAGTGCTTCTTAGTGCAATCTAACCTGCAGCATTTGTCTTTCAGATCAAGAGTGGAATCAGCACAATTCTGTGAAAAGATTATCGGCTCTAGAGGCTGACAGAAGCAAGCTATTGAACTGTTTGGGCACCTGTTTTCTCAACCGTTAAATAGGGGTAATAAAACCAACTTTACAGGGAGGCCGGGACGATTAAATGAGATAAAGCATGCGAAGTGCCGTTCCAGCATCTAACTTGTGGAAGGAGTCAAATGTCATTTCCTTTCTTGTTTTTGGGAGGTGGAGGAGACAGGCGATGGCCGTGGGCTGGGAGCCTGAAGCACGTGGGAGCTGCACAGGGCGGGAGGGCCAAAGCAAAGACCAGCAGCCCACAGAGACCAAAATGTTACGCACTTCGCCTTTACAGGATGAGAACTGCATTCATCACAGCTTCTTTGGTCCCAAGCTACCCGGCCAGGCAGTGCCATCCTTAAAGGTGCTTGGCAATGTGTAAACCTCCATCAGACCTACAGTCGACTGCTTGGTTCGTATCCTAGCTCTGCCACTCCTTCGTCGTGTGACTTTGCACAAGCTACTGACTCAGTTTCTTCCTCTGTAAAAATGGAGATTCACTTGCTGAAAAGTACCAGCTAGGAGGCCAAGTGGCTGAGCAAAGTGGTGGTTGAGAGCTGAACAAAATGCACAGCGGTCTCTCACAGGTGTGGGTGGGGAGTTGATGTGCAGTCCTTGCCAGGAAGAGGAGCCCTGGTAAAACATCCTAGGACGTCATCTGGGTCCCTTACAGCTAATCTTCTGTCTACCTGATGTTCTTCCTTTCACCATTCAAGTTGCTAACCTAAACAACTAATACTGAACTGAAAAAAAAGCTACTATGGTGGTGAGGAGAGGGTGCTTCCCAGGGTTAACACTCTCATTCTCTTAGCGTAATTGGTCTTAACCTTTGGTAAATCACCACCTCTTCATCAAATCATCAGATCAGATAAATAGAAATGCAAGATTGTTATTCAGGTCTTATAACTAAGTCCATTGAGTTGCCAACCACTTAGATATTTGTGGGCTGTCCTGTAAAGAAATGTTAAAAACATTGTTAGTCAATTAAAAGGAGAGTGGTAACATAATTTACAATAATAGGTTTCTTCAAATTGTGTTGTATGTCTTAGACTGAATACTTTCAGGATGCCATCTGTTGGGGCCTTTATTTGTTGGGATACTCGAGAAAGACATATGTGACCATAATTGGGAATTTGATCTTATATGGTCATAATTCAAAATTGCTTTAGAATCCCAAAGTTGAAGAGTATATAGCTTAAGGTAGCATGCAATTTTGTTTTACTGACTTTCTTTTAAACATGAAAATTTGTCGGTGTCGTGCATGACTACCGTCAATAACTTCCGTATTCATTAGCGATCGGGAGATTTGAGTGCAGGATGTATTGGATCTGGTGAAACAGATAAACTCAGAGTAAGATGGGTAAAATGTGCCAGTGAATCTGTGTGTAATTTCCTCTGTTTTAAGCAGCTATTTAAATGAAATAACTGAGGAAGACACAGTACTGACTTGAAGACTTAAACATTTTAAAAAGTACTTTTATTTGGAAATAGTTTCAAGCTCACAGAAAACTTAGAAGAATTAGAACAGTACAAAGAACACCATGAAGTCTTTAACCATATTTGTCCATTGTTAACATTTTACCCCATTTGCTGTCTTATTTGTGCTCTCTTTACATGCACATATATTTATACTCTATAATATGATGTATGTAAATGTATATATACTCAGACTATTTTGTTCTGAACCATTTAAAGATCATTTACATATATTATAGTCCTTTATCCCTAATACTTCTCAGTGTATTCTTAGCACAGTGATATTTTCTTACATAATCACAGTAGAACTACCAGCTTCTGGAAATTTAACATTGATATGAGACTTTTTGTCTAAGCTAATGTCCATATTTTCATTTTCTTAATTTCACAATAGTGACCTTAATAGCATTTTTACCCTCATTTCTCCTCCTTTAATTTAGAACTTTTCCACAGCCTTCCTTTGTCTTTTTTGACGTTGAAAAATTTGAAGAATGCAGCCCTCTCCCCCCCATGTATTTTTTTAATAGAACATTCCCCATTTTGTCAGATGTTTTCTCATGCTTCAAGTTAGGCTATGCATTGGCACATCTAGAGGCAAACAATGGACCTCTCCCTGCATTGGGGATATTAATTTTCATCACTCAGTCAGTATGTTTTCTGGTCTCTCCATTATATGATTACTGTATTTCCCTCACAGCTAAAAGCAGTCTGCGGGTAGGCACTTTAAGACCGGGCGAGTATTTTGCCCTTCATGGCAATTCCCCCTGGTTTGGCATTCATTAATGATTCTTGCCTAATGGAATCTTCACTCTCATGGTAATATGCAGGCTTTTTAATGGTAAATATTAGGCAGTTAAAAGGTCATTGGTTTTAGAATGCGTGTATCTGATAGCCCCTGGCAGCTTTGAAAGTGGAATAACGCTTTCCCCTTTTATTTAATCCTGGACACCGAAGAGCGTTGAGGTTAAGTCTCCGTTTTCCTGTCCCGCTAGCCTTATTATGAAGTTTAGATGAACGTACCGCTACTCCTCCTGGGACTCCATCCGTCTTCAGCTGCCTGAGGTGGGGCTCGGCGAGGGCGGCTTGCGTTGTGACTCATTATAGCGCTCCGACGCGGCTTTGTGGACAGGTTGGTCCCATCATGATGGATTGATCCAGACTTGGGCGTCTCAGGGTTTGCCTTATTTATTAACTGGTTTTTCTTCCCTCGACCCTGAACTCTTGGGAAAAGAAAGGGGTTGTTGGGGGGGCTCTGGGAGGAGAAACACTTACTTCTCAAGTATTGACAAAACAGTGTGTAGAAAGAATAAATAAATAAATAAAAGGAGGCAGGGAGCCAACTTGGAGGAGCTTGCAGTCCTGCCCCCTGCCGGGAGTTGGCACTTTGGAGCTCACAATTCCTACATTACATACAGCAAGATAAGCAGGAAGATAGCGGAGTTGTGCCTCTCCGCCTCAGGGGGGTGGGTTGCTTTTCCTGTAGCAGAAACTATCTGTGCTCCCCAGTAAGTCTAGGAACAATCTCCACTTATTATACCAGCTCAAAACCCAGGACTGCTTACAGCCTCACGCCAACAAGACACTAACCCTCGCTCATTACTGTCGCTGTGGGGATTGGTCTGCACCACACTCTCCTTGCATGTGGCCCACGTTGTCATCCGGTAAAATCACATGTTAACTGAATGTGTACAGCGAAAACAGCATGAGTGAGGGGACCTTTAATCCTCATTTCTCAAAATTAGATTTCTGCTTTATCCTTCTTCCCCTTCCTGCCTTAAAAAAAAAATATATATATATATATATATATATATATATATATATTCCTCTCATTGCCAAGCAGAGTAGATACTGTGCAAATCTTAGCTCTGAGCAGATTCTGTGGTTATTTCCATTCCATTACCAGGTACCTTTGCAGATCCAATTTCTGGGTGGATTGATTGTATTTCTTTCCCTGGTCACTTCACACGTGACTCGAGAAATTAACATCATGCTTGTCACAGAGAAAGGGATGAGCCCATTGACACTGGGCACATATCAGCAAATGGAGTGAAAACTTTCTCTGATTAAACTTGTAGCTATGGTATCAGAGCACGAAGGCACACTCATAGCTGGTCTCTTTTTCTCAGTCTTCCTCTCTAAACAGATTTATTGAGTTGGAATTATTTTTGGTATTAAATCAGAAACCAGCAATACTAAATCAAACTTCAAGGATGAGTTTGTCAAAGACTGGTGTGAGGCATTAGGACTTCTTTGTAAACAAAACTCCTTTGAGTGTTACCTAGTATTCAGACAAATACACCTAAGGGCTGGACGAGGATATTCAACGTGTTAAATTTCCGTTATTCCAGATATAGGTACGTAAAACAAGTGGGCCAGATTTGCATTGGTTGTTAGGATGGTCAACCTGCATAGATTGTCCTATCCTTTTGAAGGTGTAGAAATGGTCGCTTACATTTCTCAAATTTCATAGCTCTGAATATCTGAATACACATACACAGTGGGGCAAAAGTAGGTTTACAGTCGTTCACATGAAAAATAATATAGTTAATGAGTAATACAAGAATAAACTGTTTCACATATCACCACTGTAAACCTATTTTTGCCCCACCCTGTACATACACATATTTGTGTATTATCTAAAACTTGATTCCATGTGTGAATACTCTGAGTTCCACTCCTGACTCTGTTCCAATTTGCTAGGTAACCTTGGCCAAGCTCCTCATTTTCTTATCTGTAAACTAGGGATAATCAGGAAGCCTACCTTGCAAGGCTATAAAGTACATGTAAAGTGCTGGCATGGTGCCTGGCACAAACTAAACATCCAATAAATGTTAGTTGTTGTTACCAGAGAGGCAGTTTAATAAAGAGTGGATGAATTGAACTGTGACTCATGTGATCCTGATCTGAAACCATAGTCTTGAAAAGAAAAGAAAAACCAAAAACAAATGGACATGGGGATGTAAAGTACAGTATAGGAAATGGAGTGGCCGAAGAATTTATACACGTGACCCGTGGACATAAACTATGATGGGGGGGAATTGCCTGAGGGAGTGGGGGGTGCTGGGTGGAGGGGGCAAAGAGGGTAAATCAGGAATATAATAGCATAATCAATAAAATAGAATTTAAAAATTTTTGAAAAATAAATGATCTAGCTACAACCAGATTGACCTACATCAATCATCCAGGTGGCCAAGAAAATAGATTGATTAGCCTGTGATCGAATCATTTTGTGGATTTAAATCTATCTTAAGAACTTCTGTTGAAATACCTTAAGAGTTTATCTCTTCTGTCAGCCCCAGCTATTAAACAGATGGAAGCAATATTTCCTCTTTTAGATGCTTCCCGCTTTGGATGGCTTATTTTTAACAAATCAAAGCCTTGAGTAACTGTTTGGAAAGATGTAAAGGCTTCATTAATGAAAAGTTCTTGGTGGGAAATGAGCGGCGGCTTGCCCTCCGTGCCTTTTCATCGTATAGGCCTTCGGAGGCCTGCCGCTAAGACCGGCTGTGCAGCATGATGACCCTGTTCCGGTGGCTCTCAGCACTTGCTCCCGGCACACCCAGCCGTGTGTGCCCCTGCCTCATTTTAGTGACAGAATATCTGTGCAGAGGGGAGAAGGGTGTGTGAGTAGGTCTGGTCCTCAGTCCAAACGGAACAGCCGAGGGCAGCATCAGCCTCTGGGGTGTCAGGCAGCCAGCCACGGCCAAGATTGTCTGATCCTGCTCCACAGCGTCAGGCCAGCAACACTTGCCACTTTGCATAGTCAAGGCCCTTTTCAGACAGTGGCAGAATACCTTTTTTGGGAAAGTAGATGTTTCTGCTCTTACTTTGTATGGAAGGGGATAAAGGTAGAAGAAAGGGAAAGATGCACCTCATCCCCACCAAATCTGCCTGTCCTGGTGTTGGCAGAGGGGCCGGTTTCTGTATGTAGGAGAGGCTGATTTCTGTCTTTTCCCTACCTGGTCGCCTAAGTCTTTCCTCGCAGCTCTATTAACTGTTGGGGGATATATAACCAAGTGACAAAGTGACCACATCCCCAAAAATCTTTACACACATGTGGAGACTTCTAAATTGCGGTTTCAAAAGCTCCTATATGGCTCTGTTAGATGAACAGGATCACTGGGGCATTCAAGACACACCCAGGTGTGTGCAGCTGACGGAGGTGTGTGCAGGCAGCCCTGAGGTTAGAGAACAGGGTCCATCTGTGACAGTCCAAACAAGAGAAGAGCCAACAGGGACCATAACAAATTGGAGGCAGCTATCCTTTGTGAATTTCCTAAAGTTTAATAGTGTTATAACATGGTCATTCACCTGTTGTGACTTCTCTTGTGTTCTTTAAGCGATGACTATAAAGTTAGCATTGGTCTCCTCTGTTTGCCTTATTGTTATAATCTGTGTTTCCCCCTCCCCCTTCGTGAGCACAGGGCCCTGAAATGAGGTAAATGGCCTTTACCCCAGAATAGTCCAGGGTTCTGCTGCCCTGTGCAGATCAAGTTTAGTCATGGCTGGCGGGTGTGCTCATTGGCCGATGGACAGCTTTACAAGGCAGCGTTACTTCATTTCTAGTCCATCTAGTTCTGACCCTGCTGCAGATTTAATGAGTGGACATGTGATTACTTTAGCAATGTGTCATTTTCTCAGAAACGAAATTTGATTTAAATGAGGCTAAGGTTTTTGTAGTTGTGGTCCAAGATCTTGCCAAAGCAAAATTATCATGAAGTCAAGGAAAATGAATAAAATGGGGAATTCATTCAGTTTTTATGAATTACTGATAGTTTCCCTTTCACAGTAGCTAGGCTACTGCTCTTTTTCTCAGTATAACCTGTCCCTACCTCTAAAGTCAGTGCCGTCTTTTCTGGCCTTAATCTTCAAGACGATGGGCAGGGTCCATTTAAATAAAGCCGAACAGCATCTGGCACATCGGTGCTGCTTACATGCTATTTGATTTTTCCGGCGCAGTCCTAGCTGTGGCTCCTCTGTGGTAAGGATGGAATAAGATTAATTCTTTCAAACTTCAGTGAGTTTATATTTAATTCCATATCTTGCCTCAATTTGACAGTGGGAAAAATAGATGTAGAAAATGCCGTAATTCTAAAAAGTAGAATAAATGAAAGTCAAATAGTTTAAAAACTTAAATTCAATGCTTATTTCTGAATTCGTAATGGATTCAGTGCACATCATGACTCTAGGTCAGAGGTGTGCTGAAATTCTTTTTCTTTTTCTTTTTTTACTTTCGACTTTAGGAAACACCTTCATAGCAAGGGAAATTTGTCCTTTTATTATGCCTTAAGAGCAGAACATCTGTATGGATGTTGCAAATATGAGTTTGTGTCAAAAAGTCCCAGTAACTGCATTCATAATATGGTTTGGTGACTGAAGGATGTTATTTTAGTTGGTTAGTCAACTGATGTGCATGTGTTGAATTGATTTTTGTGCATGTGGGGGTATGTGACCTGCATTAATTTAAACTCCTCTACAGTTTATCCAGCTTTGATTTTTCATAAAACATGTTCTATTCCTTTAGAAAGCCAGTGGAACCTGTAATGAGTGGCAAGCCTACTACAAAATGGTGCAGAAACAAATTCAAGTTTACCCTTGGTGGGCTCACTTCTGCAGTGTTGTGCTGCATCAGGATCTAGATGAAGTAAAAGGATATGACCAAGGCAAGTGCCTTGTAATTTTTTCCAAACTGTTCATAGTCTTCTGAACCATGAGTAAAATAAAATAGAACACTCATGTAGGAAATAGGAAACAGGAAATAGGAGGGTGGTGGTCCTCTTTAAGGTACCTACATTTTTCTTTTCTGTCCAGCAGGGGGTAGTCTGACACCAAAATTGTTTATAAAAGGCAGGAAAGCTCTCAATCTGTAGTCACTAGCTTTCTTCAGTGGAGGAAGAATCATCCAGACTAGGATAGATCTTGCTATCTTGATGAATCAGACCTGCCACTCAAACATAATGTTAAACCATAACTAGCATAGAGGGAAACACTCAGCTATTCTAAACTGTGTCATAACTGCAGGTAAAAGAAGAGTTAGTGTTTAGTCCCTTGCATGAGCATCTCATGCTTTGGCAGATCCATATGTTTCTACTCTCCAGGTGTGTGCGCATTGCTTTATTTCCTCTCTTTGCAGCCTGTCCTTTGAGGTGGTGATGCTGGCCCCAGAACCTCTCTTGCTAAATCGTCGTTCAGATTGGGTATCACCATAATAATGGACAGTTTTTCCCCTCTTGCTCCCTTCTTAGTAGGCCAAACTCCAGGTTTGATCCCCTCTCTAGTTAAAGCCGAGATGGTTTCCAATGTGCAAAACTGTTCTTAGGTGCTAGAAACTTGAACAAGTGCAGCATCTACTTATTTCTAGAAAGAAAATGGTATATATATAAACTCGAGTATCTAGATTTGTATTGTCCAACATGGTAGCCACTAACCACATATGCCTTTTAAATTCATTAAAATTAGATAAAATTAAACACTCAGTTCCTCAGTCACACTAGACACATTTCAATGCTCAATAACCACATGTGGTGAGTGGCTACCGTATTGGACTCTGTAGCAATAGAACATTTTTCCATCATCTGAGAAAGTGCTCTTGCATAGAGCTGGCCTAGAGGCAGTATGGGGGCTGTCATTCCGGATCCTCAAACACAACCTTCCAGAGGATTTTCTCTCTCTGCTACTACTTTCAATAGTCACCTAGCCAAGGTAAATGGTGGAAGGACACTCCTCCTTTGTAGTGTCCTTCCAGCCCTACTCTCTTTCAGGACATAAACTATTGACAGTATGGTGATGAATGTCTGTGTCTACAGGTAAGTCCCTAAATGCTGCCTTCTTTTGTGACAGCTTTCGCCAGCTCAACACGGGCAGTAGTGAACAATGTTTTTTTAATAATTGGAAAGAAGAGAGAAATTAGAATATAAATGAGCCCTGTGTAATCTACTCACAGGCAACATTTCTTCCTGAAATGTTAGAAACGAAGACTGATCTTAGCAAAGAAAAAGGCTGTAAACCTGGTTCACATTTTTGTAGTTACTGAAAACCTCCTACAATGCTCATTTCTTTTTTTTTTTTTTACTTCTCCCGAGTTTCTTCATCAAAAGGTGAGGTTTTTGTAACATTTGAGAGTGTTTAAATGAGAATACCTATTTAAAGACTGTAAAGCTTTGATTTCTAGGCTAACTGTAAAGAAATGAGAAAGGTACAATTAGTGTAATTATTCATGGTGCCTTCTTTCTCTCTCAAAAATGTCCCAGTTTGGGTGATACATTATATGGTCAGTGTATATGTTATGTAATAAATGTTTACAAATTGATCAAATTTAGGAATGCCCTCCCCAAAAAACCTCCTATTTTAGTTTGAATTTTCCTCTGAACTGGGGTGAAACTTACCTTCTACATCTCCAGGTCTTTACTTTCCCCGTCTGCTCTGATCAAAACTTTATCACCCCCAGGAGGTCTCTGATATCCCTTTAGGTCTCATCCCTATTCCTTTCTCTCTTTTCTGGGGCATCGTTTGAACCTCTGAGGTAGGATCCTGTGATTCCATTTGGATTTACATATTCCTGAAAGAACATCAGTCTTGTCATCACAAAACTGTTCTTTTGCTGTGACACAGTTTTGTTTTGCAACTTTGGCCAGTTCCGTGCTTTTGTGCCTCAAATTTTTTCATTATTTAAGTGGGGATGTTGATGCTTGAGAACTGCCTCATAGGAATGGGATGGGAGAAATGTGTGTGCGTGTTTTTAAAAGGGTTTTGAAGTTTCTGGATGAAAGATAATGCTATCATTCAAAGCATTAGTTAAGAGCGATACTAAATTGTTTTATGTATGTATATTGTTTAACATCTTCAGAATACAGATGTTCCAAAAAAACTTTGCCCCTCCTGCCTTATGATTAATCGCTACTCCAATGACTTGGGAAAATATCGGTGGATACTCATGCCCTCATGAAAAACTAGACATACTGCTTATGGGGTCTTCCCTTTTCTCTGAAATATATGCAAATAGAGGGAGAGGGGCACATTTTTAGGCTACAATAGGCAGGCTAGGTTAGGCAGCAGCCTCTGACAGAAAGCTGCCAAAAGCCCTGTCTAAGGGTGTGCATGATTTCATTTGCATTTTGATTTCTGTGATTTAACTGAAGGCACAGGTTGTCTCTGCCAAATTCCCTGGTCTACCAAGGGATGCCAGGTAGAGCTGCCCAGAGCAGGCTGACTCATGAGGACCCCGCAGCCGCACAACCAGCGCATCTCTCAACATCCAGTAATAAAAAGTCTGTTGTTCTTTGGTCGCCAGGATTTAACAAGCCTAATCCCTAGGAGAGGCGATAAAAATTCATTAATCTAATTAAATACTTCTTATTGCCAAAGTGACTTTGTAGAGTAGCTTTGCTGAAGGATAAGTGCAAAGTAAAATGGGGTCCCAGCAGAGAAACAAACGTTAGACTTGAGCAAGCTGGTGCACGCTTCATTAAACTCATAATTATCCTTTGGTTCTAAGTAGCTGATAATATTTAATGAGTATCCAAGATAATTTAAAGAAAATGTTTACTAATGAGGTACAAACAGTGCCATGGAACACGGATACCTCGGGTGCCATAACCGTGTATCTTCCTGCTGAATCTTGTTCATTGGATATGGGGAGGGAGACCACAGGCGCTGTGACAGGCTTTTGAACGGAGTAAAGTGAATTTGATGGTAAAAACACATCGCTAGAGGCCAAAGAGTTCTACGAGACAGAGAGAATGCTAAGGGAATTTATTGCTGGAATAGAGAGTTGGAAAAATAAAAATTTTGAGAAAAGACCCAAATTTCATGTTACATGAGAAATAGTTGAAGGGCTTTGGGTGTTTCTGATCTTTGAGAAGCTGTCCTGTGGAAAATAACCAAATTTGTCCTCATGCTCAACATCACTAATCGTCAGGAAAATGCAAATTAAAACCACAATGAGATATCACCTCACACCTGTCAGAATGGCCATTATCAATAAATCAACAAACAAGTGTTGGTGAGGATGTAGAAAAAAGGGAACCCTCCTGCAGTATTGGTGGGATTATAAATTGGTGCAGACACTGTGGAAAGCACTATGGAGTTACCTCAAAAAGTTAAAAATGGAACTGCCTTATGCCCCAGCAGTTCCACTTCTGGGGATTTATCCTTCTTTTATCTAAAACTAAATTGAAAAGATGTATGCACTCATCCACTCCTCTGTTTATTGCAGCATTATTTATACTAGCCAAGAAATGAAAGCAACATGTGTGTGTATCAATAGACCAATGGATAAAGAAGGCGTGATAGATATACACAAGGGAATATTACTCAACCATAGTAAGAAAGAAATCTTGCCATTTATGACAATATGAATGGACCTAGAATGTATTATGCCAAGCAAAATAAGTCACAGAAAGACAAATATTATATGATTTCACTGATATGTAGAATCTAAAATGCAAACTAAGTGAACAAACAAAACACAAACTAATTCATAGATACAGAGAACATTTTGATGGCTGTTAGATGGGAGAGAGTATTCAGAAATGGGTGAAAAAGGTGAAGGGGATTGAGAAGTACAAATTGTCAGTTATAAAAATAGTCACAGGGGTGCAAAATACAGCATAGGGATTATAGTCAATAATAATGTAATAACTACGTGTGGTGTCAGGTGCTAGACTTATCTGGGAAATCACTTCATAAGGTATATTAGTGTCTAATCTCCATGTTGTACACCTTTATAACATTATATGTCAACTGTAATTAGAAAATAAATTAATTAAAAACAAAACAAAACACAAAATGAGGAACAATGGTTAGAAGCTCCAAGTAGACAGATTTGTAACCAACCTAAGGGAGAATTTCCTAATACTTAGAACTAACTGAAAGTAGAGTGGGCTTCTTCAAGGGCTGCTGAACTTCTAAGTTGGGTTGGATGGCCATTTTGGGGAAATATTGAAGACAATCTTCTGAAGTTTAGTAAACATTCCCTTCTCTCTCTGCCGGAGAATTATACACCTCTGAACTGTTGAACTCAAGATTGATCATATGACTTGCTCTGGCCAATGAAGATGTGAGTTTAAGCGACACCTGCCATTTCCAGGCACAAGTTTTAAGAGAAAGGGCATGGTTTGCCACATCTTTTTTACTGTTTGCCACAACAACTGGCAATGTGCAGTCAGCCTGGGCCCCAAATAAACACGGTGTGGGGCAGAACCACAGCTATAACCACAATACACATGTAGCTTGAACAGAGAAAACCTTTGATGTTTTTAAACCATTGGGATTTGAAGGTTGTATACAGCCTATCCTGACAGATATAGATTATATTCTGGACAAAATAACTCCAAAACTACTTCTATAGCTGTGGCTTTATAAATATCATCCTAAAAAGCTCTAATATGTGATACTGTCTATGGTATTGTTTACTGACAGCTATTTAACTTTTTTTACTTCTTTTGTCAGAGGTAAGTTATAATTTTCAGAGGTTATGAAGTCAGTGTAAAATCATGAATTGCCAGAATTACCATTGAAAATAATTAAAAACATCCACAAACAGCAATAAATACAATTGTATATATACAGTTATATATGCATTCATAATGAAACAATTGGATTGTCTTTAAGAATCATGTTGCATGACAATACATATATTTCAGTTCTCCAATTATGAACAGTGTAGCAAGATACTTACGTTTTGAAAGCTACCGGGAAACAGACCAAGCTAACTGAAGAAAGAAATTTGTGTCTCCCATTTCATGCTAATTGGGGCATATGCTCACCAAGTGGAATGACAGGTGGAATTCCCCATGGTTTAAATGTTCTCTTTCTCCCTGTCCTCAGCCTGGTGTATTAAGTTGAATTCACCTAAGTCGCACGTGCTTTTGATGCAGTGCCGCTGTACTGTGCTTCTTTTCTTCATTATAGTGGGAGCGTTGGAAAGCAAGGCCAGACCCTGAATTCAAATTTCAGGTGGTTACAGGTTTTGGGAGACTATCAAATTTGGACAATATTCTTTTGTGTTTATTTCTTGCCAGGTATTTTTCTGAGGGGTGGACGAGGAGATGTGGCCTTAAATCCCCCCACCACAGTTATCTACCAGTCCTCACCTTGGCCAGGAGTTGGCAGAACAATGGGCTCAAAACCAGGCAGCCACATTTTCTTAGCCTGTTTCAGCTGAGAATGAAGTAAGGAGATAAACATGACACAAAAGAAAAGTTTTAGGAAGGCAACTGAATTGAGAATGAAACTAAGTCATTGTATCACAAGGATTCTATGAACTGTGCTTCATTTTCTTGCCTACTTACTACTTTGAGAGGAGACAAATAAAGCGATAAAGCATGTTCCTGAGGTTCCCTTTCTTCTTCCTAACAGCGGTAGTGTTGCTGTGATGGGCAAAGGGAAGGTGATGGGAGAGGGGATGAAGGTGAGCAGCAGGACTAAAGGGCAAGACCAGCCTTATTCAGGTCTCCCAGCACTGATGCACCGACAAAGCCCAGACTTTTTGGCACAGATGAGAGGCAACAGCCTCGTATCACTCAGCAATGGTGCCAGTTCTCAAAAACTGTGGTTACTCAGGGATTATGATTGTTATTAAATGCTAATCCCTGGAGTTTGTGAATGTTATTTATTTGGAAAAAGGATCTTTGCAGACGTCATTGTTAAAAACCTTGAGTAGAAGAGGCTCTCCTGGGTTACCTGAGTGAGTCCTACAATGCCACCGCAAAAGTTGTTAAAAGGGAGAGGCAAAGGGAGGTAAATTGGACAGAAGAATCACTGTGATCATGGAAGCAGAGACTAGAAAGATGTGGCCGCAAGCGAAGGAATGCTGATAGCCACCAGGAGCTGGAAGAGGCAAAGAGCGATTTTCTCCTAGAGCCTTGATTTATGACTCCCGGCCTCAGGAAGTGTGAGAGAACGAATTTCTGTTGTTTTAAACCACCCAGTGTGCGGCAGTTTGTTACAGCAGCCCCAGGAAACCAATACAGATTTCTAAAGAGAAAAATGTGAGAGAATTCAGGGGCCACCATTTCGTGAATGCTGCCGCCTGGGCATCAGCCTGCTAGGGGACAGGCAGAGATTCCCATGAAGGCTTCTGTTGGATCCTTGCTTTCAAACGAGGGCCCTGATTTTATACAGAAGAACTCGTGCCCTGAAAATTCTTCCTCTGGTGAAATGTGAGGTGCCCAGTTTCTCTAGGGTAATGTTAAGCACGATCCAGGCCGACCCTTATGACTCTGTGGGCTGCTGGGTTGTGAATGGGCTAGGGAGACTGAAGGGCTTTGTATAAGCGGAGCGAACGGAATTGGAATGGGAAGCTTGATTTTCACCACCTTGAGATGTCCTCTTCTACTGAAATGAATGTTTCTGGTTAAGCTCTATATGCATGCAAATTTCAGCCTTTTCCAACCCAGTGGGAGACTGGTTGCCTAATAGGTAAGAATTAGGGGGTCTATAAGCTGTAATGGTTTGGTTTCTGTTGCTTCACAAGAGGTGGAATCCTTGCTAATAATAGAAGACTGGCAACACGCCTTGATATTTTCAGAGGAATATATATATATATATATATAAATCTCATCAACAGGGATCATGCAAGATAACTTCTCAGTAGAACTCACAAGGCTCACAAATGGGGGATGGTTTTAATGCAGGAAGAGTGTAATTCTAACAGCCGCCTTTTCTGCTTCGGAGCGTGGTTTCGCAGATGTGTCACCTATTGTGCAGCACAAAAGGTGCCGGCATAGTAAGCAGTCATCGATACAGAGTCGGGAGCTGTGTGTTCACATCCTGGAAATATAAGCACATGATAATGGCCTGAATACTTCATCTTGTAGACACGGTGAAATTCATAAAACTGTCTTTTAGCCATTTTAGAGTTGAATCTTTCTCACCCTCCAAAGCACTCCTTCAAAAACTAGCAGGCATTTTACAACTGAGCGGAGAGGCTGATACTTTAAAAACTGCTTTAAGGGGCACAGTAAATGGAAATAGCTGTCTTAACTTCAGACCGGCTGGGAATGCAATCTCTATTATATGTAAAATGGAATGATACCTGGTTAGCTTTATTTTTTTTAATACTCACCTTTATTATTTTTTCCTGAATTTTATGGATGTTATAGAAATATCCTACTTAGAAAATCATACTCCCAGTGTTAAGTTATGCAGAATGATTGTTTAAAGCTGTTAGGAACTTTCCCATCTCAATTCATTCCTGATTCATTTGTCCCCCACCCCCACGCCCTCATCAGTAAATGGCTCTGCCCATATCTATACTTGTAGCATGAAATGGAAATTTCAGGCAATTTTCTGGGTAATTGAAAGTGTAAAACCTCATTTTACTCGGCAAATACTTTGGGCTAATTATCCAAATACTAGTTATTTCAATTTTCACTTTTCCAGTTAAGACCATTTGAACTCTATATTCTCAAATTTTCTTTCTACCTGCCTTCCATCTTACAAATTAAAAAAAAAACAAACCACACACAAACAGAAAACCTGTTCTATATCTCATTCTCTTCATACCTTGCTCTCCACCTCCCAAAGTGACTCCTAGGTTTTTTGCTAAAAGAGATGCTAGATTTTGTAGTTTCCTGTGTTTGTTTAGGAAAAATCTTTTCCTCTGAGCTTTTATTTTAAAAAATACACTCTCTTTGAAGAAACCATGTTATACATATATCCTAAGAGGTAGAAAGAAAGCATGGGCAATCTCCTCTCTATTGTTTTGTTTTAGATTACCAAAAAAAAAAAAAAGTTTAGAAAGCTGATTCTGAGCTTTCTCATTCTTTATAGATAATATATTTCTTAAAAAATACATCTTTGCTTCAACATGTACATGAAAAAGATATGTTTCAATCTCAGCCAAAGCAAATTCCTTCCTTGGAAGCTGTATGTTGCTAAGGGAAGGGGGAGAGGACTGCACACATTTCGGGGACCTTGAGTGAGAGAACACAGTGATCCAAGCTGCAAAGAGTAAGACGAGGTTACATTCCGCAATATACATCAGTTTCAGAAACAAACTCACACCATTTGGAAACAGAAAAGAGTTCAGTGTGCTTGCAATATAAAAAGAGCTTATCTATATTTACTCAAAAAGTACTACCATTTATTAGTGTGGATCTATTGGTTTTTGTTTTTTTGAGAATCAGTTGTCCTATGCTATTTGAATTTTTACAATTAGCATGTCCTTGGAAAGTCACTTGATTTCCAGCAGCTCCTATAATAAATCCACTCTGTACCATCAATGTGAACCGAAATGCAGGCCTCGTACATGCCTTACTGGGTTTTCAGCTGTTGACTTTCTTGATGTGATTTTCTACTTTTATGATCCCACATTTTGTGTAGTATATGGACCACACTGCAAAAGTTGACATTTTGTGGAGCATTCTAATGTACAGATTAAGCCTCATTTTAGAAAGATCATTTTAAAAATCTGACCAACTTAGATTTATAATTTCTTGCACCTCCCAAGCAGTTTTTAGTCCTAAGTGTATGGTGGTCAAACACTACTAAATTAGAGAATTTCCGGAAAAGTTATTATGAAAATGCTACCTACCCCCAGTTCCTTTCAGACTACCTTAGGCCCAGTCACATCAAACAAAGAGAAAAACCAGGCATTGCTAGATTTGACTACATTTAGGCCAGAACTTTTTTTGGTCACTAACTTTTTTGAGAAGCTGAATAAAGTTACGGATTCTTTCTCTCTGTTGGTATAGTTCATGCATACAAACAACATTTTGTGTATTAACCCTATAAAACTCACCTATTAACTTTCACAAATTCAGATGTGATTGTATTAAAATAACAATATCGAAATAAGATGAGTATTGAAAAATGTAAAATGAAATGAACAGTCCATATCATACATCCAGTGGCTCAAGAAACTATGACCAGAGTGATAATTATGTAAGAGTTCTGGTTGCCTTCAGCTCAACAGGTTGTAGGGTAGGAGGATGGGCCAAAGCGTTTCAGCCACTTACAGCCAAAGAAATGGGTATGGCTCATGTACTGGGTATAAATACCAAATATAATGTCCTAACCACATAAGTAGACTTTTGGTGAACAATTTTATGTTCTTCTTGTTTTAAGAATAACATGGATGACAATCTCCATTCCTATTGCTACGACTGATATTTTATCTAATACTGGCTATCATGAACATTTGGGCTATGGAATATTGAGGCTCAGAAGTACAATCTGGGACAGTGTAAGTAGACATTTAGGATTTATTACTTCCATTATTTATTAATTTAACAAGTATTTAATAAGGACCCCTATCTGCCAGGCTCAAATTTTTGCTGGGGATATAGTAATGAACAAGACAGATATGATTTGGAATAAACTTTGTATGTCTTTAAATAAACAGCTGAAATGGAATATATGGAATAATTTCTCCATGGGTAATAAAAGTTGATCGTAAAGAGAAAATGGTATCTTATATATTTTTTTCTTTAAAAAATGTCAGCAACTGATTTCTAAACTATACGAAATGGGCTCTAGTAAAACAGAACCCAGAACTTGATGAGACTGGAAGAAGGAGGCCAATATGATGGGTTTTAATCGCAAAAGTGGTAATGACTGATGGCAGGAATGGCAATTCCTCGGTGCAGGGAATAGTTAAGAGAAATTCACATTTAAATTGTGAGAGAAAGGATGCTTTCACCAAGTCTAGAAAATTACCCTACCACTTGACTTGTGAGAGAAGCTTACAATCATAATAAGTTATAAGGTAAGAAGATTTCTGAAAGACCCGAGGAAAGTCTAGTGAATCAATTATCCCCACAACCATAAAAGAGCTTCCTCCTTTGTAGACAAAGATGAGAACAGCAGTAAAAGCCCGCAAGGAGCCGACATACCAGCTTCTAATAATATGCCTGCCTGACTTATGGAAAAGGCTGACTGTAGGTGATAAAGCTGTCAAGGTGTAAAGGACACTTTCCAGGATGGCAAAGGGGGCACACGTGGTGCCAGGGCCACCGTCCTGAATTTCTTTGAAGAGAGGAAAGAAAAGAAAAAAAAAAGGTTTTAAAAATTACCATACGAGCAAAACGCCATCAGCTGTTTTTCTCTAGGTAGTAAAAGTATGACAGGAAGGGTCTCATTACTAATGTTCGTTGTTATTAAGGGTAGTTATTTTTTTCTGGATTTCTTTCACCCATTAGTATATGGGGAAGCTAATTTTAGAGGTGGGATGAAAATCAAGTGATAAGTTACAAGTAAAAAATAAGTGATAAAATTAGGTTTTAAGCCATACATTTATTACGTATTTCAACAGTTTCTCAGTTTAGGTTGGAATCCTGGGAAGTTTGAAAATAATAAATTATGTCAAAGTAAAATATTTCTCCTCATTTTATGAGTTAAACATTTACATCACCTATAAATTACCATACTGAGCAGTTTGGTTCAATAAGAGAGTTGCCGGTTTTATCAGGGAAGAAATCCAGAATGAGAGCAGTAGTGGGCATCTCTCGGCCATGGTTGCCCAGCACTTTTTGTGCATCATTTCCAAACGTTGATGAGTTTTTCATATTGCAAGTATTGTTTTCTCACGATAGAATCTAAACCTATATTTCCCAGCTGTTTCCTCCAGCTGGGAAGCAGATATGTGACTTAGACTGCCGTTCAGTTGCACAAGAGTGAGACTTGAACACTGAAGTGAGCAACACGAGGCTGTGTCCAGGTGAGGGTATCCACTGGCCAGCACCGTAGTGGAGGCAACTACTTCTCTAGAGCTCTGTGATGGAGCCACTAGGTCCTTAGTTACTCTGTTGATTCAGCTGTGCAGTTTATGGCTTTGAGCTTCATAGTAGCCAAAGTGGATTCTGTTGTTTGCAACTAAAACCACTGCCCAGTATAAGAGGTTAAACAATTGCTCTGCAATTACCTGGTAAATTAGAGAAAGAACCAGAATTAGAAGTAAGCTGTCTATTTTCCAAGTTTCAGCTCCTAGATGGAATTAACATACTATAGAATATGCAAGTTTGTGTTCTTACTCTTTCCACTTATCTGAGTTGCGCCCTGAAGTCCTTCTCCAATCAGTGCTCTAGACTAGGAGTCAGGAGTCAGCAGACCAAATCTGGCCCGCTGTCTGTATTTGTAAATAAAGTTTTATTGGGACATAGCCATACCCATTTGATTATGTATTATCTGTGTTTGCTTTCATACTATAACTCTGGAGCTGAATAATTGCCATAGAGACTGTATGGCATGTAAAGCCTAAAATATCTACATTCTTGCCCTTTACACATAAAGTTTGCTGACCCCTTATTGGTCGTCAGTCACTACAAATCTGCAGGATCTGGCAGGTGAAATTAAGCCTGTTTGGCATCCTTGGTCTAACATGTCCTGTTAGTCATCAATTATTGCTTTTGTTAGCAATATGAGCATTTCACAGGCTCTCAGACCAGAAGGCTGGTGGAGATGGGGACTATACAGACAAAAATAAGAGAATATATTCGCACATATGTTAGAGGACATGTACACTGTTTATTCTCTTGCCTTTAAATGACTTTATATTAAAGTGGCTGGTTAGGAAGCTGTGCTGCTTCTCTAAGTCGTCATTATCATCTCTGTAGATGATTAGATTGATAGATCTCAACTAAACAAAAAAAGGAAAAGAAAGAAACCTGATCAAGATTGTTTCCTTTCTAATCTGGCATTTAGTAAATGCCTTCAATCAAACTGGACATTGGCCACCCTTAAAATGATTGATTCAAGTCCATAGGTCATAGGTTCAGATCCAGAGGATCAATATTGTCTTGATGCCAATACCTGAACTTTTGACACAGAGTGATCCAGATAAAAGAAATTTCGCTTCTTAAAACCTTAGGCAGAAGTTAGTGAGTTGACTGAGTGGACCGTATCTCCAGCATATAACCTATTTTGTCGCCCTCGCTGCGTAGAATGTCTGGCAGTTTCCTGAATCTGCCGATTTGTGTAATGAAAGGCTTTGCACTTGCTGCTTGCTCCCTGTCTGAGGCATGTGCATTCCTCATCGCCTAACTAGCTTCTCCTGGCCTTTTGAGGTGTAAGCCCAGTGCCCTCCAGAAAGATTTTCCTGGTCCCCGCCCTCTGGGGTTACCTCTGTCCTGGGCTCTTCATAGCTCATGGTCTCCATTTCCTTCTCTTCCTCACACAGTTGACTGTGCAGGTGCCGGGGCGCTTATCTCTGTTTCCTGCACACGGCAGAGTGCTTAGCACACAGATGGTGTTCAAATATGTTTATTAAAAGAAGTGGCATCCATTTTGTGGTCTAGAGGCAGGATCTTGTGAGGGACCTGTGCTTTCTTTTGTGGCTTTTTTTTTTTTTCAGCAGAGGGTTACAATGCCCTAGGACTTTTAATTTGATTCCAAGCCAATTTATTTACTTTGTAGTGAATGAAGAGAGAAAAAGGAAGAAAATGCATCAAAATGCAATGACATGTAATTTGAGGTGGTGGGATTTTGAGTGATTTTTTAATTTTTTGTTTTTTTGCTTTTCTGTATTTTCTAAACTTTCTATATGGGTATGTATTTTTAGTTTTATAAATAGAAAAATAGACATTAATAACAGTTAAAAATAAAAAAACTGAAATAAGATAGCAAATAGATTAGTTACTATTTATTATAAAAATTAAAACTTTGTAACAAGCATGTTAGTTTCAGAATTCTGAATAAAATATTAGTAAGCAGGAAACAAAAATAATCTCATTGTAATTAGGTAAAAGGTATAGGATAATGTTGAAGCCTTAAGATGGTTAGAATGACTGTCATCACAAGCTTCAGTTTGGCCCTGGATTAACTGGGGGTCAGGGTCCTGTGTTCAGCTTGCTCTTTTTCTCATTCGTCCCACTGAGCACAGAGGGATAGCTTTTGAGACTTGTCTTCATCAACAGGTCCTCTGTATCCTGTAGAAGGAATATAAATGAAGAGGTTTCCAGGAGTGGAAAGGGAAAAATCCGCTGTCAACCAGACTCAGAGAAAACATTCATTGCACACTCAGGCAAGGGTTGTGGACTGGAGCATCTGTAGGCCCAGCCATCAGCTACTGGGCTGGGAGTGACGGAAACAACCCAGGGCCACAGGTGAGGAAAGTGTCACGGTTACCCACGGACAAACTTAGAACAAAAGACTCAAATGCAAAGCCCTGCTGTTATGAGCATAAATGTAGCACAAGGAGGAAAACCCTAAGAGGAAAAGTGCTGGTGGTTCTGATCAAGCCAAATGGACCTGTAGAGGCAAGACTGCGGGCGCCCACTGGGATGGCTCGGACTGCTCGCCCAGGGGCCATGCTTATGCGTACAGAGTCAAATCCACTCATAAAACCCCCATATTAGGGCTCTCTGACCTCTGCCAAATTGTTACTAATTTATGTTTATCCCAGAATATCTTTCAAACTGTCACTTGCAAGTTTATAATACTGTCATATGGTGACTTTGGTATATATCTAGGCTTCAGTTCCCAAATAATTATAGTTCCAGGTTGAGGTTTTTGAAATATTATTTATTATATATGTGAATTAATGAACAAGCACATCTGAAAGCACAGATTAAAAATATACTCACATCAAGAATTCTTCTAGGTACCCATAAGTATATGAAAACTATACAAAAATTTTTGGGAAAAGATCTTGTTCCATTTCTTATTATTTGTATTTAAGAACTAAATTTTAAATGTATTATAAAATTCATTGATTTACTAATAGTATTACATCTATTAGAAATAATTTAGTTTATAATTCTATGATCAAATCAAATAATTCCTTTTGTACCTGAGCAAAGCTACATTGTAGAGTTCATGTGCTGTTTGTAATAACTGTCATCACCATGTCATTCTGAACCTTGGACTATTTGTCACTGTGGCACAGAAATTATTATTATTATAAAATTAAAGTTGGAGTTAGAGAGTATTTCAGATGGTATCCTTCAAAAGCAGTATGTAGAAATCAGTTTTTAAGTAAACTGAATGGTTGGAAACCCCTGCCTTTTCTTTCTTTCTTTTTTATTATATTTTATCGATAATGCTATTACAGTTGTCCTAATTTTTCCCCCTTTGCCCCTTCCACCCAGCACCCCTACTCCCTCAGGCAGTTCCCACACCATTGTTCCTGTCTCTGGGTCTTGTAGGTAAGTTCTTTGGCTACTCCGTTTCCTAAACTGTACTTTACATCCCCATGGCTATTCTGTAACTACCTCTTTGTACTTCTTAATTCCCTCACCTCTTCACCCATTCCCCTACACTCCCTCCCATCTGGCAACCATCAAATGCTCTCCATACCCATGATTCTGTTCCTGTTTTTCTTGTTCGCTTAGTTTGTGTTTTAGATTCAGTTGTTGATTGGTATGTATTTATTTCCATTTTATTGTTCATGGCTTAGATCTTCTTCTTTTTCTTCAGTAAGTCCCTTTAACGTTTCATATAATAACAGTTTGGTGATGATGAACTTCTTTAGTTTTTTCTTGTCTGGGAACCTTTTTATCTATCCTTCAATTCTAAATGATAGTGTTGCTGGGTAGAGCAATCTTGGCTGTAGGTCTCTGCTTTTCATGACTTTGAATATTTCATGCCACTCCCTTCTAGCCTGCAAAGTTCCTTTTGAGAAATCAGCTGACAGTCTTATGGGAACTCCCCTGTAGGTAACTAATTGCTTTTCTTGTGATGCTTTAAGATTTCCTCTTTACCTTTAACCTATGGCATTTTATTCATGATGTGTCTTACAGTGGGCCTCTTTGTATCCATCTTGTGTGGGACTCTCTGTCCTGGACTTGCATGTCTGTTTCCTTCACCAAATTAGGGGAGTTTCTTTCATTATTTTTTCAAATAAATTTCCGATTTCTTGCTCTTTCTCTTCTCCTTCTGGCACCCCTGTGATACGAATGTTGGAACACTTGAAGTTGTCCCAGAGGCTGCTTACACTATTCTCATTTTTTTGGGTTTTTTTCTTCTTGTTGTTCTCATTGGTTGTTTTTTGCTTCCTTATGTTCCATATCATTGATTTGATTCTTGGCTTCATCCAATCTACCATTGTTTCCCTGTAAATTGTTCTTTATTTCAATTAGTGTACCTTCACTTTTGACTGGACCTTTTTTATGCTATTGAAGTCCTCACTAAGTTCCTTGAGCATCCTTATAACCAGTGTTTTGAATTCTGCATCTGACAGATTGCTTATCTCCATTTTGTTTAGTTCTTTTTCTGGAGCTTTGTTCTGTTCTTTTATTTGGACCATGTTTCTTTGCCTCCACATTTTGGCAGCCTCCCTATATTTGTTTCTGTGTATTAGATGGAGTTGCTATGACTCCCTGTCTTGGTAGCGTGCCCTAATGTATTAGGTTTCCCCTGGGATCCAGTGGCACAGCCTCCCCTATCACCCAAGCTGATTACTCGAGGCGTACTCTTCGTGTGGGCTGAGTATCCCCTCTTCTTGTGGTCGAGGCTTGATTGCTGTTGGCAGGTCTATCAGAGGGATTTACCCAGGCCAGTCAGTTGCAAGGGCTGGCTATGTACATTGACCACCAACTTCCTCCCTCCATGGAGGATCAGCTGTGCAGAGCAGGGTGGTGGTGCTCCAACATGATCAGTAGCTGTCCACTGGGTGTGCAGGCTCTGGTGTTTCCCAGGTGGTGCAGGCCAAGGTCAGCCCCAACCAGTGTTCTGCCCATGGCCACCCTGTGTGAGCTATAAAGTATTCTGAGATGGCTACTACTTGTGCTGGGCTTAGAGATTTCTAGGTGAAGCGAAGCTGTGAATCTAGGTTGGCTGCTACTAGTGCTGGGCCTGGGGCCACTTAGCAAGAGGTATGTGGGTTGGGGGCTCACTGAGGCCAGCTGTTGCTTGTTTGAGAGGATTTAGGAAGTTGTGAAGCATGTGCCAAGACCAATCATTCATATGGAAAAATCACTGTTAACAGAGTGGGTAGTCCCATAAGTTGGGTGGGAAGGAGTCTCCGGGGATCTCAAGGGTGGGGGCAAATGGTGTTAGCCAGTTTGATGGAGTTTCAGATATGGCGCTTGCCTGACAGCTCTGTGCCTCTGTAGGGGGAGGGTTCAGAAAAGGGACAGTGGCTTCTGCCTGCCTTTCTGTCTGGAAGAAAGGTGTCCTCCAGTTTTCACCTTGATGCCAAACACTTTAGTTCCTCCCTATATACCACTGGTGCCTTTCAAGCTGCTACTGTAGTGCTGGAGCTCAGGGGGAGTGAGTCTGGGTAAGTCTGTGTGTGGTTTCTTTAAGAGGAACTGCTTGGGACTTCAGAAGCTTATTTTACTGACTCAGTCCCTGCTGGCTTTTGCAGCCAGAAGCTACGGGGACTTCTCTTCCTTGCACTGGAATCCTGGGCTGGGCAGTCTGATGTGGGGCTGGGACTCCTTGCTCCTGAGATATACCTCCTGAATCTTTATCCACCACATGTGGGTGTGGGACCAGCCTGTTCTGCATCTCTGCCCCTCCTACCAGTCTGGACAGATGTTGTTTCTTTAACTCTGTAGTTGCCAGACTTCCATTCAACTTGATTTCTGATGGTTCTGAGGTTGGTTATTCTACAGTTTAGTTGTAATTTTGATGTGGTTGTGCAAGGAGGTGAGCCATGTCTGCTTACACCACCATCCTGACCAGAAGTCTCGTCTGCTTTTCTTTATCTCTAATGTCAGAGCTCTGTGATGCTTCATCCTGCAGATGTAGGCTGTGTGAAATGCCATTAACTCTGCTCAGTTGACACTAACCCCAGTTCTGATACTCAGCCTTTTGAGGTATCCTGACAAAGGATAGAATACTTTTGTATTAAAGTATGATTAAGTTGCTTCTCCTTAGGAAAATCTTACATTTTAAACTCTAAATGCTTGTTCATCTTCATCTGACATGTGGGATGTCCCCTTCTCAATACTGGAATGTTCTCCCTTCTAAACTGGGAGGAAGTCTTATTGTAATTGGGTGGATAATTGTATGTGTCTTTTGGAGGTTTTTTGTGTCATTGCTTATGCTCCTCAAGGCCACCAAACTACCTCATTAGTTAATGTTCCAGGCCCTCTTCATCTGTCAAGAGCTCACTCTTCATGGGACCTGGGGGAGGTAACTTCGTTTTATCATTTTCCAGATGAGAAGAATAAAACTCAAATGGATTAAGTAACCTCCTCAGATTTAGACAGTGTCTGTCCATGCAATGTGGAGAGGAGGAAGGATGAAGCTGTAACTGTGTTCAGAAAAGACCATAAACCTGATTAATTCAGGACATTGCCCTCTTCATCCCTCCCCCTCTTCCTTCAATAAGCCTTTTCCATAAATTCCCTGGTTAAGTGACTCAACCATCCACTCCCCAACATTTACTTTGCTTGTGAGAACAGAATCCTAGAGAGCTGGGGATGGTGAAGTTTTGCTGGACTGTGTGTAGTTTATCATTCATGGTCAGAGCATCTTGGGGAGAAGTTGAATGTTCTTTTACTTCTCAGCACTGAACATATGCTGGGTATCCATCAAGGAAGTCCTTCTGCCATGCTATTTCTTATTTGCTCAGGGCTTTTTGATTCTAGGAGAACGAGGTTGATAAGGTACCATTGGAACGACTGTCCCCAGTTGGGGATTACTGTGTCCATTCTCTGTAGACACCATTCATTCATTCATTCACTCACTTCCTCACTCAACATATCTTAATGTGCCAGAAACTGCCACGATGATATAATGGCCAAGAAGAATAAGAGCTACTGTGCTCATGGAGCTTGTTCTAGAGGGAGAGACAAACAATAACCAAGGAAACAAACAAGATAATCACCTTGTGACATATAATGAGGGAAATAACTGGGGGACTTACCAGAGAATATCCCAAGAGAATGATTCTGTAATTAGTTGTCTGGAAGACCACTTTAAGGGGCTGTCATCTGCACTGACATCTGACAGATGGGAAGGGCTCAGCCAATACAGAACCTGGAGAAAGACCATACCAGGCAGTGGCAACAGGAAAATGCTCAGGTGAGGACGAATCTGACTTAGTTAAAAGGTTGAAAGTAGGCCAGTGTAGCTGGAACATAGTGGGGCAGGGGGTGCAGTGAAAAATGGCATAGGGTCCAACCTCGATGGGCTTTGTCAGCAGCAGTGATTTTTAGCTGTAACACAACAGCACAGTTGCACTGGCTATTTCCAGTAAGTATTCATTTGACTGGTTTATGCTTTGTGTTAGATATTTAGACTCCCACCCCAGTCATAAGCCATGGCAAGGATGACTGTACCATAAAAGCGTGTGTTTTACTATTTCCTGTTAATCTCCCCAGACTATCAACATTAGGTGAGCTGTCAAGAACTGAGGAGCTTGGTCCCCAGAGAGGTGACCATTTCACCTCCTGAGGACTTGAGCTGGAGTGGAGCACAGGTCGCCCCGTTCCTGTTCTGACCTTCCTGTTTATCCAAATCATTCTGAGACACTTGCGTTTCCTTTGGCAGCCCGCACAGCACTTAACCTTCACCATGCAAATTAGTATTAATCTATCAAGGATTCTAGGCCAGCCTGTTTTTGTCCCCATTAACCTCTGGCTAGCCCTACACTTTTCCAATAAAGAGAACTCCATTTCCTAATCAATGGTCACTTCCAGATGGAAATCATAATTATGGCTATGCAGCATTCAGTTAGCATACACAGCTTTTATAAGTGTGATTGATAGAAATGAGGTGATGGGACTGAGTGGGTCTCATGCCCACTAGCTTTGTTCACCTTATTTTGCATGTTATGTAGGGTGGCCATATATTTTATTGTCATAATAGATACACGTTTGAGAATGAAGGGGACTCTATTAATAATTACACCACACAAACAGACATAAACTGGGGCGGATGGTCACCCTAAGTTTTCAGTATTTGTATACCACACTGTTGTTATATTTTCTGGGCTTTTCCATATAACAATGAGTGTCAATCACTCTTACCCCTTCTATTACAGTCAAGTGCATTAAGTCCATCCATTTTATGAGTCTAAAGAGAAAGTCACAAAATCGCTTTTTACACAGACTGTGGTTTATTGGTGGCTTATGCCAAGCTTAAGGTAATAACTAAGTCCTTTGTAACCTTAGGACTGTCCTGAGGCTCTCGATGGTTAGGAAATTGGCAGAGAGGTCTCAGAGCCGTTTGCTTTCCTCACCGCAGTCACCTCTCTACACGAGGAAAACACCTGAGAGGAGAGAGGTGGACGTGGCATGGAGATAATTTGCTTGATGATCTCTGGTCAGACCACCTGCTAGTGACAGGGAAGGTGGAAAAGGAGTTATTTTCAAGTCGGCAAATAATTTCCCACAGTGAGAACCTGTTGTGTGTGCTAATAAGAAATGGACTGTCTTGACGGAAAGGGATAAACGGGGTGAAACCAACTTATTACTCTTGGCATTACCAGAAAGAAAAATATATAACTCTGAATATCCTCAATTGGCAATAGTAATTTTTATTATTCTTTAATTAGAAAATCTTTAAAAAGAATCTTGGCTAAATGCTTGTTTTCTTTTTTGCTTAAATACCGCACAGCTATTGGATTGGATATATTAACATCGCATTCTGTCTTCCCTCCCCAAACCATATCAAACCTAAGGTCTATCTATCAGTCAGGCTAAAGATGTCCTTCGGATACCAGTTCCAATGACTGTGTCAGTAACAGATTCTTTCAATTGGGATGAGGTTCTTGAAGATGCAAATTATTCCTAAAGAGAACCTGATGGTTATTTTTCCTGAGGACCACTTTTCTCCTTTAATATGAGAGCTGACTGAGGCCTCCCGTAAGAGAATATTTAGTTAGATGAATTAGACTAGCAAAATATCTGATACCACAGTTGTCCACTAGGGTTTTAGGAAGCCCTGTCAACACCCTGAGACCTTGTTGACATTTATAGGGAAGCTCGCCTAACCCTCCAGCGGCTCACATCCTACTCTTCCACACCCACTATTGTTTTCTATGCTTTTTCATTGTTATTTTTTACAACTGCAAAAAATGAGTCCTTTCCCATATTGGGACAGCTGTCCCCTCGGACCCCTGTTTGTGTGCTCAGATTATCGCAGCTCAGCCTGAAATAAATGTTTTTAGGAAACAGCTGGGATATAACCATATAACTAACAAATAAAACAGGGATAGGCTGTGGTTTGATTCTATGGAAAATAACAAATTACCTAGCATGAATCGCATAAATGCAGGATTAAAGGTGTTCAGCACTCAAAGTATTTTGCCATCTAGACCAGTGTCCAAAAAAAAAAAGGGCAGTGTGAACCACTATGTAATGTAAAATTTTTTGGTAGCCACATAAAAAAGCAGGAGAAATTAATATTAATCATTTATTTTATGTAACCCAATATATGCAAAATGTTATCTCAACACATGATTGGTATGAAAAGTATGAATGAGATATTTTACATTGTTTTCATGCTAAGCCTTTGAAATTTGGAGCATGTTTTGATCCACATTAGCCATGCTTCCCATATTCGACAGCCACACGTGGCTAGTGGCTGCTGTATTGGACAGGACAGCCTAGATGTAGACTTTTTCTACTCAGAGTGTAGTGTATAGACAGGTGCCATTCTGTGAACTTTTTGGTACAGACCCACAATGAGATAAACTTAGAAACTGAAAGAAAGTGTTTAAAAACTTTTATAGCAATTTGATACTGCCATGACATCCAAACATGCAGTCACTTTTAAAGTAATTTTTTCTTACTGTATTTTGCAGAATATTAGTCTGCAGTTGGTTGGGGGTGGGAGTGGGGCAGCAACCTGGATCTTCCTTACAGATAGCTTGAGAAGCCCTGCTCTGGACCTGCCACTCTCCCTGCTTCTCAGCCTCAGGTTAGCCTGACAATCTGCAGAAGTGGGTCCCTCAAAAGTCACTAGTACAATGCATTGTGGAAGTGTGGCTTCATTCTGGTTCTCATTGTTTTCAATGTTTCATGATATTTAATTGTTGATCCCTTTTTTTTCTTAAAACTTTCTCTCGCTAAAACTTTTTCTTAGTTGATTTCTTTATTACCCTTCCACCTTCTAAATCCAAGGTCATCAGGGGATGGAATGGCTGGAAGTGAGCTAATTTGTCCATTGAGCATAATTTGGCAAGAGTGGGAAGCTGGGAGGTGGGTCTCCAGGGAGAGGAAGAGTGCATGTGTTAGTCAGGACTTGCCAGACAAAGAGAACCAATAGTACATATATTTATGTCTGTCTATCTATCATCTATCTATCTATCTATCTATCTATCTATCTATCTATCTATCTATCTATCTATTATCTATCTATCTATCTATCTATCTATCTATCTATCTATCTATCTATCATCTATCAGAAGGGAGAGGGAGAGAGACAGAGAGAGAAATTATAAGGAACTGGATTATGCAATATGGAGGCTATGAAGTTCTAAGATATGCAGCGGGCAAGCTGGAGACTTGGGAGAGCCATTGTGTAGTTTCAGGCTGAGTCGAAAGAGCTGAGAGCTAGAAGAGCCAAAGTTCAGCCTGAGTTTGAAGGCCAGAAAAGACCAATATCCCAGCTCAGAGCAATCAGGCAGGGGAAATTCCCACTTAGTCTCTGGAGAGTCATCCTTTCTGTTCTATTCAGACCTTCAACTGATTAGATGAGGCCCATCCATACTGGAGAGAGCAATCTGCTTTACTTAATCTACTGATTCACATGTTAATCTCATCCAAAAAACACCCTCACAGACACACCCAGATGAGTGTTTAACTAAATATCTTGGCATTCTGCAGTCAAGTTGACACATAAATTACCCATCACAGTGCACATGGAATTCCGATGAGAGGTGATAGAGCTTGCATATAGGCAGTAGTCAGGTGTGAAAAGGAGAAGAAAGGACTAAGTTGAGAGACCATTAGGAATCATGTGGGTTATGAGAGAGAGGGATCAGGTGAGGCTGATTCCCAGGCTTGGGTACCACAGTTCCAGGGAGGGCCAAATCAACTTGACTGTCTCTCCAGCACCTGAAAGTTAAAGTCAAAGTATCAAAAATGGGACTCCTTTCCTCCTCTTCTCTCAGTCCCTTCTTCTCAGTCACTCTCACCCCTAGCTCCTTCTTCTGACTGTCACTCTGTGAGCTACATCACCATTCTTTCTATCCTGTAGGGTCAAAATCTGGAGTCCCTTTTGCTTTCCTTTTCTTCTTATGTCCCATCTCTTGTGGAGTTTGACAGCAGCTATATCTGCAGACTCTTTCTCTTCTAGCTTCTCTTTTCCATTCACATTCCTTAGCAACCAGTTAGGCCAGATTCATTACCTTTAGACAGGCTCTTGGAATATTTTCTTAATTCATATCATTACCAGCCTCTCTGTGCTCCAAGCCACCTTGTATATCTGATAAGTTGTTTTAAGGCGCAGCCTCAAGCAGCCCAAGTGTCCATCAGTAGATGAGTGAATAAAACAACTATGGGACATTTACACAATGGAATACTACTTGGCCATAAAAAAGAAGAAAATTTTACCCTTTGAGACAGTGTGGATGGTCTTGGTGAATATTATGCTAAGTGAAATAAGCCAATCACAGAAAGACAAATACCATATGATTTCATTCATATATGGAATCTAATGAACAAACTGAACTAATAAGGAAAATGGGGACAGACTCATAGCTGGAGAGCAGGATGATAGCTAGTGGCGGGGGAGGAGAGTGGGTGAAGGGACTGAGCAAAAATGAAAAAGGACTCAGGGACATGGAAAACAGTGTGGTGATTGCTGGGGGGAGGTGGGTATATAAGGGCGCTAAATGGTAATGGGAAAAAAAAAAAACAAGATAAAAGAAAAAGCAGCTTCAAGCCTGTCCTCCCTCCCTCAAAACCCCAATGTCTGCTTATTGCCTACTAATGACGTTTAGTCTCCTTCCCCTGGAACTAAAGAGCCTCCCTGACCTGGCTTCAGTGAATGTTTTAAGGCTCATCTTCACTTTACGTTATTGAGATCTGTGCATGTCGAGTACTGTGGTAGATCCTGAGGGTGCAGGCCAAATAGCATGTGAGGTCAGGGAGTGGAAAGTGGCATTCACTGGGAGCACATGGTAAAAGGCTTTAACCTGAGTCAGGGTTGTCATTAAAGTGATCCTTAAAGGATTTTTAGAAATTAGCCAGGAACAAAAAAGCCATAAATACTCAGGCCTAGAAATTAGAAGGAATGTGATTCATTCGAGGACCCGGAAGAAAAGCATGTGGATAAATCCACAGAGGAAAAGGACAAGCTCAAAATGGTGCCAGAGAAGCCTAAGGCAACTATCTTAAGAACATGGGACTTAATTCTAAGGGCTGTAGGAAACCATGGAAGGATTTTAAGTAGGGATGTGAAACGATCAGAGTTGACTTTTAAAAAGTTCACTCTAACTGCCGTAGATCTTAACTACTGGTTACCTCTTTTCTTTCCTTAACTTTCTCTAACACTTTTAACCCTACATTAATTTTTTGTCTCCATGTAAGTTGGAAATTCCAAAACTTATTTATCAAAAAAGCTATTTGATAATATCTCTTCGCGTGCTTTTTGTTCTTTGGAACACAATCTGAGAAATGCTGACTTAAATAACTTCCTCTGCCTGAGATGCCTCCTTGCATCCCAGTGCATCTCTCCAGACCCAGTTCCAACTCATCTCTCTGGTCCTAGCACAGATGTCTGGAGCCCCTCCCAGATCCCACTGTCTTCTCTAAAGTCAGCTTTCTTTGTCCCTTAAGCCAGGGATCTTTTCAGACCTTAAAAGGCTATGATTCTAGAGTATCAGAGACCTCTGTCTTTTCTGAATTTCTGGAGTGCCTCATTGATATTTCTCTTGGGCACTCATCAATAGACATTTGTTAGAAGGCAGGAGTTGGAGGTCATTAGTTTCTGTGTCTCTCTCACAATTCTGTCTTGTCCAGAGGAGGAACTTGATTGCTACTTACAAATCTCACCCCTTCGGTAGCCACCCTTCCACATCTTGGGCAGAACTACAATCCTCATAACCTTGTGTGGGTATCTGTCAACCCATACGCCTCCAGGCATGCCAGAGGGCAGAGCACTTCCTGTACTTGGTTTATTGGGATCCTTAAAGCCCTGGCAAATTCCTGTCAACGACCCTATATTTTTATCCCTCAGACTGAGGCTCTGGAATGCTATTTTATTTTATTTTAATTTTATTTTTGTATCCTTGCCCGAGGACACCTTTTCATTGCTTCTAGAGGAAGAAAAGAAGGGAGAGAGAGGGAAAGAGGGAGGAAGAGACAAACATTGATGTGAGAAAAACATCGATGGTCTGCCTCCCGCATGTGCACCATCCGGGGATTGAACCCTCGACCCAGATATGTACCTGACCAGGAATCAAATCCGTAACACTTCGGTGCATGGGGCAATGCTCCAACCAACTGAGCTACACTGGCCAGGGTAGGAAAGCTTTTTAGAGATCCTTGAGAACATCTGGGATGCACAAAGCAGGACAGTTATGTGAAGGGCATATTCATTTCTCTGCTCGGTGCTTCTCAGTTACCCAGTCAGTCAACCACGGAAGAGAAGGCCTGTTTCCTGTTGTGCCTTTGGGTGTTTCTCAGCCTGTGCCTAAGAACAGGCTTCCTTTGGACCAAAGGGTATCATAGCTACGTTTCCCCTTTTGTAATAGCGTATGTGTGGTGAAAGCAAGTGGGGAGTAATGGCTTTGGTCCCAGAGTGCGTCCCCCGCGCCCCCCACGTCAATGTCAGCTCCCCTTGCCGGGGCTTGTTCTTCTCATTCCTTGTGGGAAGGACTGTCAGAGATGTCAAGATAAATTCTCTGCTCCTACTTGTGCCTTTTCTATCTCTCGCGCTCTCTCCCTCTTCTCTTTTGATTCTGTCTTGATGTCATCCCTTCAAAGTATACTACCTGTAAAATATTGATTCACCGCAGGCTGCATCTGCCAAGATCAGCTTTCTCTTCTGCTGGCGGCAAGTAATAAACCACCGTAGACACCACAGACCCAGGTGCCAGCTTCAACGTCGCCTCGCACACATCTGTCTGTCTTGCGTTACCTGATTCTACATAATGAAACAGCAGTCAGAGACATTTCAGAAGTAGAGAAACCAAGTAAGCACCGGTGGGGACATAAAAGAGCCACTGGAGCCTGCAAACAGAGTATAACAGGTATCACCTCAAGCAGCAAAGGCATCGGTGGCTCCCTGATAGCAACTGGAAAAATAGCAAAGGAAAACAAAGCCCCCCGGTTAACTGCCCACGGGAGCATAATTGCAGTGGTCCTCCACTCCTGTCTTTCTTCCTTCCACCCAGTCATCGTGGGCTGGCTTGTGGCGCTGATAACTTATGAACCCTGCTGGGAACATCAAATATAGAGGGAGAGCGTATGAAATAGGCAGGTGAATTTCGTTTGCATAGAAAAAAGAGAACTGATGGCCAGACAGCAGGGCAGGGTGGTGAAGAGCTTGGACTCTGGACCCAGAACCTGGGTTTGGTACCTCGCTTTACTGCTTACCATCCATGTGATTTGGGGCAAGTTACTAAACTTAGGTCCCCATTTCTTTGTTGGTGTTATGGGATTGTTGTTATGATTAAGTGAATTAATAGTTGTAAGGCATGAAGAATAGTAACCTGGCACGTAGAGCTATCAAAATATTTATTAAATACACATGTACAATTTCCCTGATGGGAAGTCAAAAGTCCCAGTTAATGCGAGCAGTTTGGGCATTCCTCTTCCCTTTTGGGGCTGTAACTTGTCCTCTTGGAAGTCTCCAGAGCAGATAGGCTCTGGAGGACCAGCGACAGTGCATGTGGAGAAGAGGGCTGAACATTCTCCTCTTGCTTTGTCTGCAAATGTGCACTTGATCTGAGGTATCCCACTCTCTGAGAAGGAAATGCTCCTTCTCCTTATTCAGAAGCATAGAAGTTGTGGGAAAAGTTTCCTGAATCTCAGTGACATGCGTCTGTGTCGCTTGCATCCTGGCTGAGGGAGCAAAGCATTGAAAACAGAAGCGGCCATCCGAAGTCAGTAAATCCATCATTAGAGATGACAGCTGTGGGTTTGCATCCTTGTTTTACTGTGACTTTGAGCAAGCTGGTGAAGGTGGCTGTGGCGTCCAGCTCTGGCCTGCGTAGAGTGATGATTTTTTTACTCTGTTAAGCTACCGAGGGGACCTTACCACTCAGCACCCTCCAGGGAACCTTCCCTTTTGCAGTACAGGGAAATTTACCCCTTGCGACCAACTGTTAAGCTTCCTTTGAAGCCTGTTTTAATTCAGATTTGGTTCATCTCATATACCTTTAGAGTCAGTGGGGAAAACGTTTACAATACGACAAACTAGCAACCTGTATTTTTTAATGTGCTGTTAGAGAAATCACGGATCTTTTATACTCAGTGTTCTTTTGCTTTTTGTTGGAAGAGATGTCCTTTGAGACCCCTCAGTTTCTCACTTTATATTCTTTCTCCTCTTCAAGCCTCTCTGCACAGTGGCAGGCTTCCCTTTGAAGAGGTGGACTGGAGAAAGTTTCATCTGAAGCCTGCCATGGTCAGTGGCCATGGTCCAAAGGGGGGCTGCCAAGTCAAGTGGAGCATCCATTCCACCACTGCGCTGGGGTGGGGGGTGGTTTGTTCCTTCAGAATGAGAGGGCTTATTTCCATGTCTCAAGGGCCTTGAAGGGCGCTACAATTTCATGGCGTTTGTGTTGGTTCAGTGGGCCCACACTGTCATCCTCTCTGTAGCGGGTTCCACGGAACTGTCTGGTTCTTCTTTAAACCAGGGTCCTAAGATATTGTTTGCGTTCCTTTTCAGATAACTAGCAGGAGATTAACGTTGTGCAAAGCATCTTAGGACAGCCAGTGGTGAAGCTGTGGGACACAGAATATCTGGGCATAAAGAGTGATAAGTGAGGTGCCAGCAGGAAGACATAGGTTTGACGCTTGACCCTGAGCCAGGTCTTGTCAAAGATGCCATGTGGAGAATGAATGCCTTCTACTAAAAAGGGAGGTGAAGCAGGGGTCTATTTGGAAACCACATGTAGGGGTCTAGTGGGGTGACCAACGGCCTGAGCTTGCAGATCAGTTCCACAGTTGCAAGGCCTTGGGGAAAATGGCTTCACCTCCCTGTCTCCAGCTCCTCATCTTTAAAGTCAGGTGTTATGAGGATCGAATTTGATAATCCCTGTAAAGTACTTAGTAAGGCTCAGATTAATGTTAACATGTTGGTATAAAGAAGTATTGAGGTAAGGACTTCCTCAGGACATATAACCCCTTCAGAATGTAATGGGAAAACCACGGAAAGGGATCTTTTAAAGGCCAGTTAATAAAGAACTTAAAAGTCACCCTTGGTTTTTATCCACTAGCAAAATTGTTCATATTCTTCCTCCTATTTTACCTGCTTACCTCCCTGGTAAGTAGTAGGTACTCAATAAATATTTGTTCAACAAATGAACACACGTATTCAGTCTTATATTTATGCCTGTGAGCTTAGTGATCATCAGGAGCCTAAAAAATGCCACCATTGGATCCACTGATCTAATTATAATGTTATTGTTCTTTTCAATTAAAAAAATCACCCTGTTGTTTATTTGGTTATCTTTCAGGTCTGAGACTTAGGAACCTATGTTAATTTGTATGACTGGGCCATACCTAAATCATGTTAAGCATTATCTATACATTCATTTAACCAATATTTATTGACAGTCTTCCATATTTCACCAGGTGTTATGGTTTAGTTTCTACCTTCAAGATCTGAAAGAGGATAAAATAGACTAGAACACTGTTCCTTGATAAATATTGAGACAGATGTAAATAGAAGTTGCTATGTAAATACAAAGGAAGAGAGTCTCACTCACCTTGTGAGAGTGTGTGCATGTGGGGATGGAGGGGCCCAGGGAAGTTTCCCAGAGAGGATGGCATCTAATATTTGGAGAGTGACGTGTCACATTTCAATGAATAGGTAGATATTGTGGTGAGAAAAAATGTTTTTAGACCAACTAAACATTTAGTAAAATATATTCTCGTACAAGGGGATGAAATCCTAGGGTGTGGAAGTTGATACTCAACATGCAGCTTTACAAAATATAAAATGAAATTACCTGGCTGAACTTCCTTAGTGTAAACCTCTTTAACCTTTCTTGCTTTTCTTTCTTTCTTTGTTTCTTTCTCTATCTCTCTCTCTCTCTTTCTTCCTCCTCCTTTCTCCCTCCCTCCCTCCCTTCCCTCTTCCTTTCCTCCCTCCTTCACTTTCCTCTATTTTCTTCCCCCCTTTATTGAGATATACTTGACATCTTTAACTTGGGAGGGCAGGGGGAGGTAGGAAAGGGTTAAGTGGGGATAAATGGTGATGGAAAAAGACTTAACCTGGGATGGTGACCACACAATACAATGTACAGACTTTTTAAATATTAAAAAAATAGCAGTTTGGTTTTGTGACTATCCTACTGGAAGGTCGATGAGAATTTGGAGAACAGAGTAATGAGTCGTTCATGACTCACTAAACTGCAGTTTTAGCTTTAAGCTTCTGGTGGCAGGAATTAACCAAAGAAAGCAAGAGTATTGGTAGGCCATATCTCTCATAGTTTTTGTTCCTGGAGAGAGAATGAGTGAGCTTTATTTTATATCGCCTACTAATATCTGCTAAGAAAGAACAATGCAAACAGTGAGGTAGGAATATCAGTAAGTCACTTTTATTAATAACAGTGAGATGGGACACACAGAGCCTACCATACTAAGGAATTATTTGGATAACGAAAGCCCTTCTGCTTCATGAGTAAACACATACAAAGGTATGGGAGTCCCCAGGAGGCTAGTTCGGGTAATGGCTAGCCTCTGCAATGATAAAAAGAAGTGATCAAGGTTTGGAAAGCAAAAGAAAACTCATCTGAAGAAGCGGAATCAATACTGTTAGCTAGCATGTTTGCACATCTGTAAAATGAGTTTGGGGCTAGATCGCGCCCAAGGTTCCGGCCACCTTTGACCTATCACGGACCCGCGCATCCTATAAGGAGCAGGGAGGCAACAGAGGGAACTGAAAGGCTTATTTATGAAAACATTATTTTCTTCTCAAGAATGGAAGGTTCTGAAAATATGTTTAAATCAAGGGCATTGTAAAAGATAAAAATGCAAATATAACAAAATCAGGAAAAAAATAACAGAACACACACACACAAAGCAGTGTCACACTATCAGACTGATGCTTCAATGCACATGCCATTTTCTCTGGGAATGAAATACTTGGAAAGTTCATTAAATCTTTGGACATTGAATTACATTTAGTACACAATTTCTTTGTTGTACTAAAGAGTATATCCAAAGCTCCCAAGAGTGGGGAATTTTAGGAAACTTCAGTAACTTATAGTTATATGTAGCTTTAGTATTAAAAGAATCTGCTTCAAAATAGAAAATTAGACCAGGGCATCTCATTTTCTATGTTCAGTTGAACATTTTGGAAGAGAGAGAAATGTGTGCTCCCCAATCATAAATTGTCACCAGAAAGTGGTTTCCCAGTCATGAACACCTTTGTCAAAAACCGTTGCTTCTTGGTAGGGTCACGTGACTATTCTTGTCAGTCTATTAGTGGAAGTTCTATAAATCCTTTCTTGGCCCAGGATGTTAAGAATTTAGTGGGCCTTCATCATAGTCTCTGTTTGCTTTTAAGATGGGATGTAGAAGACTCCACAGTCCTGGGGGATGGCAGAACCTGAGAATGGAAGAAGCTGAGATCCCTGATGCACCACCTGAAGAAATCTTCCCATCTACCAGAAACCCTGTTAAGTGGGTAAGAAGCAAGCTTCTATTGAACTTTTGGGGTTTATTTTATAACAATTTTCTTATTGATATAGATACCAAATCCCTTGGTCTCGTACAGGTTGGTAAGTTACTTCACTGTAGAGAAACACACACTCTGATTTGTGGGTGTGGAACCTATTGAGAATTCTGGTATGTCCTGTGATCTAAAGCTATAAGGAAAGGGAAATCAGTAATCCTTTTGTAGTGGTGTTAAGCTCTTATAAATGGCTAGAACGCTCCAGATTTCTTGCTTATGTCAAGGTGGGACATTTTGCTGCAGCCATTCAGAATATCAAAGAGCTGCTTCTTGATAATTTTCAACTTGATTTCAGGGAGTAACACAAAGTTTCTTACTTTTTTTCAGCTATGCATGATGAAAGGAGATAAGTGTGATTGGTACAAAGTGGGCAAGAAATATTGCGAAGGCTAGCAGAAAATGCCATTTATTTTTATACTTACTCTGCAAGCTTACAAAATAAACCATAAATCTTCATCAGTCAATAGTCACGTTACATTTATGCTGTTGCTAGCATTAAAAAAACACAATGGGCCAAATAACATGTGCCATAGATATATCCGTTGGTCAAAGCAATTTACTGTTAAGATCCAATCTTTCCCCTTTAATTGGTACTCATGTTTCCTTGCCTGCTTGCCGTCAGTACACTCTTTAAGCACTGAGCCAAAAGTAAACCCAAGAGTTAGATGAACAGTCTCATATAATCTTAATGACAGAACTCTATATACTTGTAAGTGTATAAAAATAGCACTGTTGTAAAAATTGATAGAAATTGATCATAACCAAAACCTGGACAAGGGAAAATTGATCACTATAACAACTGTTGTGTGGTAAAACGATTTAATTAGTATGATGACAAGGTGAAGGAGAAAAGGGCAATTACAGTCAGGAATATTATAGACATGTTAGTATATTAAATGCACCATCTACGTTGGGCAAAACTAATACAAACCTCTCTTCTAGGGCAAAGATGAATGTTTGCAGATACTTTTGTGTTTTGAATACCTCAAAGAGCCCTGCTGTCTCTCTGGGATGACTTTTTGTGTGTGGGTAATTCACAGAAGGACTTTATCAGTCAATGACTACTTCACTCAACTCTTTGTTTGTGTGAAGATCAAATATTAAATCATTGTTCTTTGAAAGTCTCCAAAGCAACTCAGAACACATTTTAGTAGGCTATTAAAAATTTATTTTTTATCTTGTTTTTTAATGATTGGGATTACTTAGAAGTAACAAGTTCCTCCAGGGCCAGGACAAAGGTAAAGAATTAAGGTACCTATGGTGTAAAATTTAAGGAGACCCTATTGTCACCCTGCATCTGCATGACCCTGAGAGTAAGTTCCACCTTAAATTTTGCACCCTAAGCCCTTCACTGGCCTCACCCTAGTTCCATTATTGAATGCCACAGATTAACTAGCTTGAAAGGTGTGCATCTGAGGTATGCAGAGCAAACTGGGACTGCTTAAACATAGTCCAGAATTGGGGTGTCTGGTAGTAACTTCTTAATGAGCAATGTAAGAAAATCAGCTCCAATGTCAAGGTGAGTACCTGCTGAGCAAATGACACCAGGAAAGAAAAGATCCTTTTTTGGTCTTTACTTGAATAATAATAATAAAAAAGACCTGTAATTGGATTTCCTTAAAGACTTGGAGAACTCTCGGTCTTTATAACTTTTCAGATTGAAAGGTAGTCCTTTTGAATTCTGTTAACTTTGCAGCCTACATTTTTTTTTAGAAAGCAAGATTATGTAGCTTCTGAAGGAAATCAGGAACAATGAAGTGAGAAATATTTGCATTCGCAAGTTATTCTGTGTTGGAAGATTGTCATCTTTTATAGAAATATCATAATTTTTCAAAAGGACCACTTTGAAGATAAAGAATAATCTTTAATCATTTTTTAAATAAAAAAGTCATTTTGAATGCTTACTTTGACAATCAAAGATCCCATTGCCCTTTGGCATGGTGCAGCCCACTTCAGGTAACCATATTGCAATCAAGGGCACCATTCCCCTCTCATCTTCAACTCTGCCAGGATAATAGCCCACATTCACCCCCTTGTCCCTCAAGTTTCTAAAGGTTCCTCTTTAGCAGAGGAATGAGAACCCTGTTATCTAGGAAATTTCAGTAGCCTGACATCTAAAGAAATGGCAGCTAATAGCTACAGTAAAATAGGGTAGCTAGCAAATTTCATGATGGATCAGAAAGCTGTATTTTTATATTTCTTTCTTAGTTTAAAATCCTAAGCCTCTGTGAGAAAGAGTTGACTACATTGAGGTCACTGATAAGGAAACAAGATCTCTAAAAAAGACGCCTTCCCTTTTTACTTATAGAAGTTTCAAGGGATCAAGGTTGGTAGATTGAATCTTCTCTCTTAGAAAATGTAGATTTTCATCATGTGAAAAATGGTGGCAGTTTTTATACATATTAACTAGACATTGGTGTCACAGTCAAGGCTCAGAGATGACAAAAAATGTAAATGCTATGTTGAATGCATGACTTCTTGGATATGATAAAATGCTGTTCTGGATTTGCTTCTACTGAGCCTCTGAAATTTAGGCAGAGGGGAGAATATTTCTCTGCCCTTGGCTGGAAAATCCCGTGACTTTTACACTAATTCTTTTTAATACTTTTAAAATATTTTATTTATTTATTTTTAGAGAAGAAGGGAAGGAGAAAGAGAGGGACAGAAATATTGATGTGCAAGAGAAACATCAATCAGTTGCTTCTCACATGCCCCCAACCAGGGGCCTGGTCCACAACCCAGGCATGTGCCCTGACTAGGAATCCAACCAACAATCCCTTTGTTCACTGGATGATGCTCAACCCACTGAGCCATACCAGTCAGGGCTACACTAATTCTTAGGAAAAGTATTGGTATATGGTTCCTTTAAGCTAAAGCAAAGTGTCAGTTCAGCAATTAGATTTTCTGGCCCAGATATTATTGCTTTCATCCTCTCTTAAAGGTAAGATTTCTGCACTGAATCCTTACCCCCATGCTAAGACCTGTAATTGACTTACTTTGTTTTCTGTTAGCTGCTTTCCATCTCCACCAGAGTCGAAACTAGGACAGGGAGAAACGAGGGCATAGGGTTCTTCCTCTAGGGTGCTTTCCTGGTTCTTCAGAGGTTCTGTTACTGGGACCTCTTACCTGTGGGTCCCTTAGTATTGGTGGGACTGCATGTGGCCTCCTCCTGGGCTGCTGGGCAGTGGTGGGTCATCTCCAGACTCCTATTGGAGTCTAAGACCCAAGATAACCTCACTTCCTTTTGGCATCCATCTGGTGCAGAGGTAACGCTGTTGCCATAGGTACAGACTGGCCCAGGGAGCTGCTTGCTCTGCCACCATGGTTCTTGGGTGTGTCGGGGGTGGCCCTCAGTGGCTCTGTTGTAGAGAATGCCCTCACTGGGAGTGAGGTGAGGGAGTTGTAACCTCACTGAGGACCCTCTCACTGCTAGTACATGACAATAATAGCGTCCTCCAAATAAATATCATCACAAAGTCACCTCCCCTTTCCTTCCAGCCATGGCCCTTTTATGTCCCTGTTTGTTGTGACTTTCACACTCACATTAGTGCCTGTTTCTTTAGTGCCACAATAAAAATGGAGGCCAGAGGGGCCCATTTTCATGCTGTGATATACAACTGAAACAGAATAATCAAAATATTTTCTATTAAAAAACATAATTTAATGAAATTTCCAATCATTTAATCATTTTTGTCGGCTTAATATGATCAGTTTGATAAAAATCCTTTGCTGGAGTCTGCTTTGTCCCAGCTCTGGCACAGCTCACATTCTGCTAGACTGTGTGCTGTGTGTCCACCCTCACTAATGTGCTTTTACCCAAACACCGACCCAGTTGAGTTCTCAAGGGCAGACACATGCCTCTTACTCAGTTGGACCTAGGTAGGACATGGGTGTTTCCCCCAACTGTCATTCATTCCTTGACTGATTTTAGGTAACTATGTCCAGTCCCTCAGAAGATGGAGGTACAATCTATTGGGTTGACCAGAAAGGTTTTTTTTTCCTATAAAATAAAAAACACATTTTTCATTTCTACCAATAACTTTATTGATTTGGATATTTTGAGTATGTCATCTATCTCCTGCAATTGGTGTAACATTGATTGTTTTCAATTAGTGTCTCAATTTGATCGCTATCAACTTCAACTCATCTACCCGACTGTGGAGAATTGTCCAGCGAGAAATCTCCGGCATGAAATTTTGCAAACAACTGACCAGTCACAGCACCTTCTCCATACACTGCACAAATCTTTTCTTTTTTTTTAATTTCAGTTGTGTTTTTACCTTTCTTGAAATAATAAAACATAATCTGCTGAAAATGTCACATATCTTCTTCCATCTTCAGTATTAAAATGACTAAACAAAAATTCATCAGTTTTGTTAAGTTGTTTTTTAAATGCATGCTGATATGACAGATGTCACAATACAATTTAGCAAAATTGTTCTGAATGAAGTTGAAGGCAACTAAGTGCTACTAGAGGCATCTTATGGAAAAAAAACAACTAACTTTTTGGCCAACCCATAAATTTATATTATTTTTAAAGAGCAATAAATATTTTCCCTTGTTACACACTCTGTTACATCTATAATGCACAAAGAATAATTTCATAACCCATTGACCTAACACCCTTTGCAGATAATTTAACCTCCTCAGGAAGGGATCTCGTCCAGCATCAGGGACACAAAGACAATAGCGAGGTCACCAAAAGCTGTTACAAACATGTTGAGAAAAATAAACTTGACTCCAGCCTGGCCTTCTGGTGGGCAGGAGCTGGAGGCATCTCTCCCTTATGGTGGTCTGAGGCATACTGATATTTGAGAACACAGAACTTCTAGAAGGACCTCAGCTATGTGCCATAGAAGAATTATAATCTAGGAAATCTGGAGGGGCTATGTTAGTAGCCAACACCTGAAGAACCTTCCTCTTTACACTTTCCTCCTTTTTTTCCTCTCGGTTTTGAAGCAGCAACTTGCAGGGACTTGGGGAGTGTGTTGAGGCTGAGAGAAGAAGCTGGAAGCTGACTGAAGCGTGCTCTGGGCTGGAGGTTTCTATGAGGCACTTGGTGTTTCTTACTGAGGTGTTCTGCTCAGCTCACCAGGGAGAGAAGTTGACAGGTACTGCAGAAACACAGGGAGAGAGGGGAGCCTAGCAGAGAAAAAAATTATAGGAAAATCAAAATTCATTGCATTAGTATTCAAACTACATATTTTCTGCTCATGAAAGCTTTAATGCAGGTAAAAATATTCCTTAAGCAAAATATTTGCCTTGAAAGAAAAGTATGAACAACCCAAATTAGGTAATTCCCTATAATTTTCTGTTCTTTACTGTAGACAATTCAGTTCACATTTTACTAAATATTTCCTCCATGCTTGCTGTGGAGATATAAATTTAAATAGCATGCAGGCCCTGCCTTCTAGGAGCTTACAGTAAGAGAGATTAACTGATACATGTATGTAGTTAACCATCTATTGCTTTAAACCAAAATTGGGTGTCAGAGCAGCAATGAAACTTACTAACTTTCTACTATGTGATGAACATTACAAAAGAAGATATGTCTAATGTTAATAATTTCTCCTACCCAAAGAACTCAGGCAATGTTAATATCACAGTGGCATCTAAAACCAAAAGCCATATACTCTATTCTTTTATTCATGAGAGAAGACTTAAAATTTACCTGAGAATATACATGTGCCTTCTTACCAGGCATCCTTTTTATTTCTATCTTCTAATTCCAGCAGGATACTTCCTATCTCTGTGATTTAAGCAAAAAGTTATTTGTTAAATCTCATCCTCAGGGCTTATTCTTTCATTTACTCAGTGAACCTTGTTTTGTGGCCTATCATTCAACCCTGTTATCCACTCTGTAACTTAGCATATCATTTTACTCTCAAGCTTATAAATCTTATATGTTTGTAAAGCAAATTCATTTTTTCTCCAGCACAATTTTTTTTAGACTGAACTATCACCTTGTGTTCCAGTTAAGTGAGATTCTTTTCCATAATGCTGCCAAATGCTTTCCTGTCTTCATGTTTTTCTCTCTTCCCTCTTTTCTCTCTATCCACTTAAATCTTTCTCACTTTTTATGTAGAACACAAATGGTACCTTTCTTCATTACCCCACTAAGTTCCCCCTGATCTCCCAACCCAAAGCAAATTTTTGTTGTGAACATTGTGTTAGTCATCAATGCTGCTCACTGTATTTGGTTCCCTCTCTCATTTGAGGCATGTTGTAAGGTTGTTTCTTCCTGGTCCTGAACTCGAGCATGGTCATGACACATTTTGAGCCAACACAATCCGAATGGAAGTGATATGTGTCACCTCCATGTGGAAGCTTCAGGAGTTACTATGTGCTTTGCCATCTTCTTCTTTCCCTCTGCCATGGTAACTAGTGATATCCTAGGTAGTGATTGATCTATCAGCCTGGATCATAGAGTGAGAATGAATGATGATGATATGAAATTGAGCCCCCAATCAATCTACAATAGACATGTAATATGAGCAAGAAATAAACCTTTGTTGTTTAAGCCGTTGAGATTGTGAGGTTGTTTATTACAGCAGAACCTAGTTTATTCTGACTGGTGATGTAGCTACATAGTGCTGATGTTTCTTTTTGTCCCATTCACTTCCAAAATGTCTGTTGATATTCAGTACCTGAGCCTTCAGGTAACTGCAGCCCCAGCCTATATCTGACTGACACCACCAGAGGGAATCCAAGGAAGAACTAACGAAGAAAGCAGAGTTTTTGGTCACCTGTTTTCTCAGTGGCCATGGGAGTTCTTTTTCAAGGAGTCATTTGGACATAAGGAGTAGGTATAAGTTAGAAGTAAAAAACAACAACAACAACAACAACAAACTTCTTTTTTGGTTGACCTCATAAAGACTGGTGTTCCCAAGTGCACCATTGTGCCCTTCACCACAAGAGTCCCCAGACTTACTGAGATCCTGATTCACAACAGTCTGGATGACAACTCAAATGTGAATGAGTCTAACCAGTCCTTTGTGTTCTCAAAGCTGTTTCCAGTGATGATGTGTGATTTTGCTTCTTCTTTCAGGGTATTAGTATGAAAAGAAGAGAAGTATTAGCATACGGAAGATTCTATATTCTTTGTCTCAATTTCCCTTGATTCTGATCAGTTAAAAACTTAATAAAAGTTCCTAAGAATCCATGTTCTGGGTTCAGATTTAGGAACACGGAAGTCTGCTATTGCTCCAGATAGATTAGCTTGACTTGGTAAAGTATTAATTCTGGTGAATAGTGGGAAATGATGCTTTCAGGATAGGCTGTGGCCAGGATAAGAAAGACCTTGAAGACCAGACTAAAACATTTCAGCTCCATTGTGTGGGTGCTTGGGAGACATCAACATTTTTTTTAACACAGGAAGGCATGATTATAAGAAAGCAGAACTGGAGTCAGTACGTAGGGCAGGCTGGCTTCTAAGGGTATCAAGACTGAGGTCAGGAAACTATTGCAGTAATCCAGGTATCAAGAGAAAGGTGAAGGAACCAGTAGTGAGATGGCACCAGGATGTGGAAGAAGACACAGATGTGAGAGACATTGAGAAGGAGAATTCATAGGACCTGATGACCACCTACATTAATGTTTAGGAAAGGCAGTGGTGGAGAAGAGATCTAGGATTAAGTCCTATCTATCTGTCTGTCTATCTGTCTATCTATCTATCTATCTATCTATCTATCTATCTATCTATCTATCCATCCCTATTCCTACAATTAAATATTTGTACAGTAGGTACTATGTGCTGAGGGCTTTATCTAGATACTTTTATTAATCCTCACAATAATCTCAGAGGCAGGTACTATAGGCATTGCCATTTTACAGAAGAAGTAACTAAGGCACAAAGTTAATGCCCAAAGTCACGCAGTTAATAAGTAGCAGAGTCAAGCAATTCACCTTCAAAGGTGATGCTCTTCACCATTATTCTTTATCCTCTCTATTTTCAGAATTCCCAGCCTTCTTTTAGTCTGATCACACGTGGAGGGCTTAATAAAACAGCATTTGATGCTGAACCTCATTTTTCAATTGCTAATAAGTGACCATCCTTCCCTGACTGAGGAAATAAATCAATTATATTCTGGGTCTATGGAAGCATTTTCTGAAATAGGGTCTGTATGGGTCAGCCAAGAACATATTAAGTGGTATAACAATATCATTACCAACTCTTTCACCACTCTGATTCTGTATTGCTAGATATTTGCAACAATAATCGCTTTATAAATCTATATATGAAATTTGCTTTCCTTAAAAAAGGAGGGAGAGAACCTCAAAAATGACTTCTATAGAGTTGTGTATATGTATTGTAAAGTTACATTTCAAGGTGACCTACCCAAATAATAGAACTATCATTCATGGAGAAGATGAAAAGTACAACTACAGACAGAAACAACCTAAAAGCTACATTGTAAAATATAATATAATGAAATACAGTTCTATTATTTTCTGAAATTTGTGATATATAATCTAATAAACTAAAGTGCTTTAATTATTAAAATGTATGTGTTTTTTGGGGGTGGGGTGAAATCAGAGAAGTGAATTTTGAAAATGATTATAACTATCAATACTTTACATATGCATGGTGCCTTTGCCACAGGGACCTTCACAGATTTTAAGAATGACTTATCAAACGTGCATTAATCCTCCCAACATCCTCAGAGAATATGTGAGAAGTAAACGGTGTTTATCAATAAGTTTCATTCTCTTGCAAAAGAAAACCCAGTCTTGGCATCCAAAAGGTGATAGAAGTTGCTGTGACAATCTCCATAAACTCACTGACTGTGACTGCAACTAGAACATCTGGACTGAACCTGCCAGTTTCAGATAGATATTTGGATGAAATGGGGTAGAGAGCCTGGTCTCCTTCCCTCCCTCCCTCCCTTCCTTCTTTCCTTCCTTCCCACCCTCTCTCTATTCCTCCCTTTTTGGATATTTTCTGAAATGGCTCAAATCCTAATTAGGTATTGGCAGGAAATCTAGTTCTTGCTTTTTCCCTTTTTCTTCTTTTATACTTAATATGAGAACATAATTTCATCATAGTAGTTTCTGATTTACATTTCTGCTCCATTGGTGGATTTCTCCCTCGGTGTTCAGCAACATTTCACTCCTAATGACTATTTATAGCCTCCCAGGGTTTCTGTGGCCCTAAGTACCACTGTTGAATATATCAGAGTTCTTGCCTGTCCCGATTGCCTAGGCACACCTGCTGTGGGATTTATAGCCTTAAAAATAAGTACCAAACACGTAGTGGCTTCTAACCTTTTTTAGAAATGCCTTTGAGATCGGTTGTTTCTCATCCTTCCCCCTTAGGAGGTCCACGGTGGCTGTTACTTCACGATGTTGAATCGTCCAGATGAAAAGTGAAAATTCTGTCAATCTCGTGTTCTCAGCTGTAGTTTAATGTAAGGGGCATTTGTATGTTGTTGTGATGAAAACAAGCTCGGGAGGAGGGGAAGAAGCTAGATATCTGTCTCCCAGGCTGTCATATCTCTCGTTCTGAATTACTGGGCCCCTTTAACCTACCACTGTCATCCTGAGACCAAAAGAGGTGTTGTCTGTTTTTGAGATCATATTCTGGGTACCAATTTCTTCTGTCCCTAAATCTGCTCCTCCTGCCCCATGCATTTGGTCCTGCCCCACGCACCTGTCCTGCCCCACACCCTATACATTAGTCCTTTGCACAAAGGCTGAATATGTGTTGCTTGAATTTACTCCCTTTCCATTCACAAATAGTGAGGATCGTCTCAGTTAAAGAACACCTGATGTAAGTGTTCTGATGCATCTGTCAGTTCAGAGCGGGGCAAACATGAAGAATGAGAGACTTCTGATGAGAGATGATGAATACATTGTTAAATCTAGATCATGTGCCCCATTTCTGATGTGAAGAAATAGGGGACTGAAAGCATAAAACCCCATACCAAGCCTATGAGTGGACTAACGTGGCACCTTGATGGTAGAAGGGACATCAGTGAGACCAATGCTGCTTTTCCACATAGTCCCTGGGGCTAATAGCTCTGGGCGTGGCTAGGTGGTATGGCTAGAATGGTTGGAGAATTCACTTTCTCATACATCACCTGTGTTCCCTTTCTGAGCAGCAACAACATACCTGCAGTCATATTCCTAGGACTGCGGGTAAGATTGTATGATTTTTCCTATTGAGCCGCGGTGTGGAAACTCTTCATTACAAGCTGAGGTGTTAATATGCTTGATTTGCTAGCATCCTGCCTTTGGAAGGGGGGCCCTATAGCGATTAAAGCATTATAACTATTGAAATCGGAGTGTCTCCTGCTTCTGGAACTCAGACTTAAGGGGGCCTCCGTTACATTCAGGTGGACATGACTTAACCCATTACCCAGTTTTTCCCACATGTTTTGTCTTTAATAGGTAAATCTCAAGGTGCTTTTTTTTCTCCATTGGCCTTTACAATCCTGTAGCCACTATCATACCTCTGGGAAGGCTCTTGTCATCTTCAGTATAGGCTCATCACTTCGGCTTCAGGTCACTGCATTGCCCGCTGGTGGCCCAGCTTGGTTTCTGGCACCTAGAAAAGAAGAAAGCTTGTCAGTGTCATGGCTCAACAGTGTCACATCTGGTACTTCTTTGTCTCTAGTAGCTAGGGAAACTTTGTTTTCCCCACTCTCCTTTTCCTGGCCCTGTATGGACTCTGTAATCTTTCTTAATGCTTCCTGTGAGTCCTGTCTTGCTTTCTCTGTTGTATCTATTTGAGCATTTTTTTTTTCTTTAACAATACTCACTATAACCTATACCTAACTCCTCTTAACCAAGCTAATTTCCTTCATCACCCCCCAGTGCTCACTCATCATTTTGCTCTGCCTGAGCGGTTCCTGACTCATTGCATGGACCCCATGTTCTTTACATGAACCTTTTTGTCCCGTTGTGGAGTCCACACACTTGAATGCTGGAGTACTCTGCCCGTGTCCAGCAACCTCCATAGTATCGGTATCATTTGTTCATCATCATCAACAAAGGCATGTACCTGCGCATGGAAACATACGTAATTTTGTGTGGACAGCTATACTTTCTTATAAGTTTCATAAAATAAATCGGTGCCAACACTGGCCTAAGCAACCACTGAAGACCAACAGACCAGGGGAAGACATCTGGCACGTGGGTGTTTTTATTTTTGGTATTTTAACTGCAAATTTGGTGCTGTAAAGTCATAGACACAGTAAACAGGAACCCATTCAAAGCTGCCTGTCTGGTTTACTTTTACCCTGTGGGCCAGACAAGGACAGCCAAATGGTACCATGGAGAAGGAAATGCTGTGCTCTGGACTCATTAAAAAGTCATTTATAGTGGTGATTTCACTTCTTATTTTTGTTCTAACTACAGCAATATTTCTGAAACTACCAGTCTCTGCGCTTTATTTTCTTACACTGCAACCCCCCTCCACTCTGGCTTTGTTCCCTGTGTCTTCTGTACTTCTCCTGAAAGATCTGAGACCTAGCGGCAAGCAGTCACCACAAGTCTCCCACTCATCTAAAACGAGTTTGCGGGAGCTGACGTGGAGGGCTTTCTGCATTCCAGTTGGTCTCTTCACCATTTCCACTGCCAGAATAGAAGGGTGGCAGATGTCGCAACACCCACAACAGTGCCAGCGTGTGACCGTGGACTTGGTTTCTCCAGGGAGGGGGAGCTGCAAGAGGCCACACTCTTCCCGGGGCCCCCGATATTCTCTGAGCCCTCTCCTTCCGTTCTCTCCTGCTGCCTTCTTTCCCCGCAGGGTAACACTTTCCAAACCATGGGTATGGCTGTCTGCCTTATACCCAAGTCAAGTAAAATACATACACTGGGGGAGGGAAGGAAAGTTTCGGATGTCGTAAGAAAAAAATATTAAAAATTTAGGTATTCCAAATTAATATGCATGCACAATTCTGTTCCCTCCACCTGGAATGAGCTTCCCTCTCCATGTCACCCTCCAGGTCTCAGCTCAATGTCACTTTCCTAAGGAAGCCTCCTTCATCCAGACAAAATCCCCCGATTTCAGGCTCTCATGACACCGCACAAAAATCCTTAGTGTCGCAAGTCACAGATGCAGTTTTACATTTTTGTGTGTTTATTTGCTTAATGCTTCTTTGCTCCCCAGTAGATTGTAAGCTTTATGAGGCCAGGAATAGAGTCTGTGGTCCAAACTGCTATGGCATTCCCAGCCCCTAGCACAGTGCCTGGCACATGGTAGTACTCAGAATATATTTGTTGACAGATTTAATGTGTTTGGTTGGGTGCATCTTACCCAAAGAAACTGGACTAGAAACTCTTCTGCTGATCCTTTGTCAGAAATGTTAGCAATGAACAAAATGTGCAGACTATATAGTGGGGTCTTGCTTTAGGCAAGACCTACAGACCTTGGATTTGGAGACCTCTCTGTGGAGCTACTCAGTCCATGTGCGACTAAGTTGACTAGTTCACGAAACTGCTAGCTTCGGTGATTTGATTGGTTATTGGGTGAGTTGATCAAATGACCACATTGGCCTCAGATAACCATAGTAAACCTTAACCAGTTTCATATACCATCTAATACACTGTCCAACATTTAAACTTCCCACACTTCAGTTTTTCAGCAAAACAGTGGAAGTTCTTGACACATGAAGAATGCTTTGGGCCTCCTGGGATATTTCAACAGAATGAATAGACTATTTGGAATTAATCTCCTACCCTTCACCTCTGTTTTGTATTATAAAGTCAGGCAGGTAGAAATGTTGGGGAATTTTTTGATCTCTGTTGAAGACAGGTAACATGACACTTTGAACTTTCTGTTCTTCCCAGCAGTTCATTCTCTCTGCTGTTTCTCCCTTTCACTAAACCTTTCTGCCAAACGCGTCATACCTCCCTTTTGCAATGCCCGATTCTTGCTCTGTCCTTGAAAGCATTCTTTGATCTTCCTTCTTTTTGTCAGCATTTCATTTTGGTAGAGTTGCTCAATGAATTACTGCATGAATGCTCTTATCAGAGTCTCAAATTGTATCCCTGGAGATCTTTGTAGTTTTCTGGTTTCGATGAATATTCAAGTACTTGTCCAAGACGTCTCTTTCAGACTGCTGAGCACTTCACATTTTTGCCTTATATAAATCAAGTCCAATTATGCACACACACAAGTGTAATTATTAATGAGAAGGACACTATTCAGATGTTAACTATGGAGTTCATTCATTGACAAGGTGTTAATTCATATATTCATGTTCCAGTATAGTGGATGAACTACTACAAAAGGTGATTATAGCACTATATTCATTAAGTAGATATTTATTGAGCACTCTTTGGGTATCAGGCACTCATTAGTCACTGGTGGTAAAATGTTGATGAGACATAATAAATACCCACACTAAGTTTATTGTACCGTAAGAGATAATTTAATCCAATGATTACACTAACAAGTATAAAACTGTACTAACGATAGGAGTCAGAAAGCAGCGGTAGGTGTGATGCCCTAAGAGTCTGTTAAGAGAGGGTTTGATCCAGCCAAGTATGTAAACGAAGGCTTCTTTCTAGAAACAGTGCTTGAGGTAATGTCTGAAAGAGGAGTGGTTACTAAGTAGGTAAACAAGGTGTAAGAGGGGAGAAGGGCATGTGCAAAGGCCCAGAGAACCACCGAGGAAGCCAAGATTTGCAGGACCGAGTTACAAGAGAAAGTGTACTCAGGTGAGCCTCATTCTTGCATCTCTTTTTACCTTTAGGCATTTGCCAGTCCAAGAAATGAAGAAGCTCGGCAGAAAGTGGCGGGCTGAAGCTTTCTGCAGCTTCCCTGACCTGAAAAGATAAAAGCTGATATTTAGAGTTGCCAATGTAGTCAAGAGTTGAGAAGCTAGGAGAAAAGGCAACCACTTAAAAATGATCCAGAAATTCTCTATGCAGTTTCTCTTTGATAATCGTAAGTTGTGAAGATGGAAGGAGAGATGCCAACACACCAAATAAAATGCAGCACCTGGGAAGACAGTGAGCTGAGCAGGTATAAGCAACCTCCTGGACCTGCTGAAGCGAGGATGGGGTTCAGAGCCCACCAAAATGAGGGCAACCTGGTAAACGACCTAAGTTTTCACGGGAGATCCTAGCAGGGCTTCACCATAAGAGTAACGATACCCCAGGAGCAGGACTAATCCAGAAACATATCAGTTCTAACTAAGCTTGAAAGTCCACTTTAACTGGATCAAGGTGGCCTGTTCGTAGTCTTCCTGCCAGGAGAAAATTAAAACTTTTCTGGAAAAAAAGATACCAAATAGAACTGTGAGTTTAAAAAAATATTGCCCAGAATTCAATGAAAAATTACTAGGCATGTCAAGAAACTAAATTAAATGTTCAAATTCAAAGAGAAAAAAAACAATAGAAAGGGATCTGTAGGTGACCCAGATATTAGAATTATCAGATAGGAACTTAAAAGTAGCTGTGGTTAATATGTTCAAGAATGCATAGATAAATTCACAAAAGAGCTGGAATATATTTTTAAAAAACCAAATGGAAATTTGCAACTAATAAAAAAAGTCAAGAACTCAATAGATGGGTGTGTTAGTTTAAGTCCTCCTAGAAGATGACAGGAATAGATGTGCAAAAGTTTTATTGGGAGGAACACTTGTGCAGGAGGGAGAAGGGGACAGGTGAAGGTGGAGAGAGTCTTCGAATCATAATGCAGGTCTGATTCCTATGTGAGGAGAGGAGAGGACTGATACAGATAAAGTCTCAGGCTTAAAACAGTTCCAAGAAATATTCAGAAGCTGAAGTTGATCTTTTGAGGAGCCCTGTGTTTTGCTGGAATAAGCCTGCTTTAGTGCCCCTCTGTGCTCAGTCATTGGCTAGGACTTGCCCACCAGAGGTGTTGCTTCTGTGTGAATATAATGGTGGATCCACAGGGGCAGCAGGTAGGGGGCTCAGTCAGTCATGATCCCTACAACAGGAGACATAACTGATGTCGATTCATTGCCACTGCATTCCAGCCACACAGCTTTCCTTTTCTGTGCAGGTTCAGGGAGCACCTCCTCCATGGTTCCGTGGGCTTCCTTTTCTGTTGGGAAAATTACAGATGGGAATTTGTAGGGTAAACCACACACCTTGCTGCTGCAGTTGATCTTGGGGTGTAACTGGTTTTTACCCTAACACTTCCATGCTATTTATTCTAAATCATCCTTGCCCTCAGCCATCACCTTGGCAAGTCCTTGTGACTAAGTAGTCTCTCAGTCACTACGACCATTTCTTTTGTATGGGCACCTTGCCAGTTTTAGGTGGCTAATGATGAAGGCTGACTAGGGTCATTTTTCTACTTGGTTGTTCACTACTTCCTTGTGTGGTGGATACATCCTGGTAGGCGTTATTGTGTGATACAAAATTTCTCACCCTTCACATCCATGCCTCTGTATTTACCCATACCCCTCTACTCCAGGCTGTTTTATCTCTAGACTTTCAGTCATTTTCTCTGAGGCTCCTGATTAGGCATCCAGACCACTAGTCACTGCCCAGAAATCTATATATATTCTCACCTGTGGCTATTTCTCCACAGCGTGAGTGTATTATATACTGAATAGTTGCTAAGAGATTAGATTTTTAAATGTTCTCACAACACACAAAAAGGTTGTAATTATGTGAGGTGATGGGTGTGTTCACTGACCTTATTGTGGTAATCACTTCACAATATATATTGTACATATATCAGTCAAATCATTGTGTCGGGCGTTTTAAATTTACAGTGTCGTATATCAATCACACCTCAATAATGCTGAAAAAATAAAACATAAATACATAGAAAAAGAATAGAAAGGTTATAATTTAAAGCAAAAGAAAGCTGGTAGAGCTTTACTGATATCAAAAATAGAATTTGACCTATCTTGTACTGGGTTCAACACTCAGTGAAAACTATGTTTTCTAGCACTGAACCGCCAACATAAGTAAATGTATGTTTCAAAAATATCTTGAAAATCATTTCAATAGATTGTCTCAATAAAAGGTCATGATTTGAGGCATATTATCTACTTGATATGCACTTTGAATAGATACTGATCATGTTAAGAATGATGTTTAAATTTGAATAGAATGTTTTCAAGTCTGGAAGATTTGTGCAAGTTTAAAGATTTATTATCCAAGTGTGCAAAATAAAGGTAAAATTTTAAAGTAGGCTATATAATTGTTGCCTAAAGCACTTTTTAAATTTTAATGATAATGCTGCATATAGTGAACTTTGCATTAATTTGGAAAGCAGCAAAGAGCTTCAGAAAGCTCTGGATGAACTAGATCTAGGTTAGCTAATACTTTAGTAAAGAACAATAGTCCATTTAATTGGGGAAATAGCAATTGATTCAAATTACTGTGTGTTTTAAGAAACTATTATCAAACTAACAAGGTGTAATTTACCTTATGTGGTAATTAAACAATCAGAGCTAGTATTTCAGAACTAGTTTCAAAAGTGAAAGAAAGCTAATGAATATCAGAAAGGAGACCGGGTCAGTGTTAGCCTGTGATAGCGACCAACTTGAAAGTGTTTTGCCAGGCACAAGGATATTGGCACAACTTACACATTTATTAATCTTGTGTGAGGCTATTTTCTGTCATAAAATAGTCTTTATTTGATTAAAATGGGAAAGAGGCACAAATGCTATGTCAGGTCTTTATTTGCAAAGAGAAACACAAATGAGTCAGAAATGGAGCTTTGTCACCAATGTTTTAGAATATTAATTAGACAAGACTACCCTTACTATAAAGTGACTGAGGGCGTGGGCTCTGGCATCAGACTACTTGGCTTCAAATCCATGTTCTGCTACTTGCTGGGTGGCCTTGGGCAAGTCACTTAATACCTTCCTTTCTTTACTGTAAAACAGGGATGATAAGTGTAACTGGTAAGATCTTCCCTGATCAAGTTTTAGGATGAGATTTTTAAAGCACAGTGTGGTGGGGTGCGGGGGTGCGTGTATCTGTGGAATTTAGTAAATGATCAATACATGTGTAGTATAGATCTACACAACACACACATATATATCTCAATTAATATATTAATCCATATATTAAGATTAAAAATCAATGTTACAGAATTGTATATAATGTATTATATTAACATATGTCATATTATATAATAGCTAATGTATTTGACATTATTAGATATTAGATTAAATTATATATCCAGGTGCCTTTAATTCACAGTAAAATATGAATAGTCATATTTTTACTTGAATAGTCAAAGGATAGCCACAGCTGACAACCTCTTGCTTTCTAAGCTTTGTATACCCAGTTGGAGGAAAGATTTATTCCAATAGTTTCTTATACTATTTACCCCAAACTCTTGGGAATCTCTTCTAAGGAAAACTTGATTTTCCTAGGAAACTCAAGAATCTAAATGTGTAAATATTACCTTTCATCGTAAAGCTAGTTGAAGCTTCTCTGTGTTGGGAAAAGAAAACTAAGGAAATTCTGCTCATACCGAAGTTTGAGCCACAGGCTATATTTAGCCTCGCAAAAATTTCTGAATAGTTCAAGGAGAAAAAAACAGATGGTTTCAAGTGCAGATAACAAGAATTACATAGGTAACTGCTTCAATGTTTCTATCAAATGTTTACTAAAGGCAATTTGCAAAGTATTCCATTATTCCTTAATAGATGGCCATTTGAATAGTGCTTTTGCTATAGAGATTCTCCTGCAATGAAGTTTATAACTATAATATGACCACACTCCCCAGTTAATAGGACAATAGCACATTTTACTAAGCTATTCTTTGGATGTTCCCTTGGAGAATCTTCTCATTCAGTTTGATCTCCCACTCTTGGTGATGCAGTAATGCAAAGAAAAAAGGTTACCCAATTCTATGGGTAATTGAGATTTTATTTAAAAATTTAAATAAAGTAATAAGTAATGCATCTTTTGTGGTTTACACATGTGGAAAAAAGGGATTTCCCTGGCGTAAAATGAAACTGGCTTGATAGAGGGAGACATAGATCCATATATCTCTAGCTAGTACTTTACAAAACGCCTGGCACACAGTAAGCACTAGAATGAATCAGAGCCATGCTATTAGAATTTTCAAAAACAACCTTCTCATCAAACTTTTTAATTCTCTCTCTTTGGCGCCCAGCTCAGTGCCTGGCTAATTTATCTGAGGAATCAGTTCAAACAAATATGCAAATGATTGACAATTCATTTGTTTTTTCTCTCTCAGAGGGTATTTTTACTGTCACAGGCTGTTAGTAATAACGTGGGAGGTAGGATACGATGGTGCTAAAAATCCCAAGCTCTGGAAACTTTTTCCATAGCTGTAAACTTGAGTAAGTCACTTGGTCTCAGGTCCTCAACTGTAAAATGGGGTAGTAATACATATTACCTCTAAATGAGATAACCCATACAGAGCAATTAGGTACGTTATTATGACTAGTGGAAAATATGTGAGTTGTGGAGATTCAGAAAGACAGAAATTTAAAGATATTTTGAACAATGAAACATTTTTAAACACTACAAATTATGAGGGGGGACCCCAAAAAACCAGAATTATCTTCTGGAGGGGGGGCCCTTGTAGTACAGGTTTCTCCCACTAGATGAGTGTTCTAGGAGCCCACCTGTATCAGTGCACCAGATGGCATTGTTGTGGGAGGCTGTGCTCAGCTTCAGTGAATTTTTTTCTGAAGACTCCTTAAACGCATTTGCCCATTTCATGATGGGCGATTTATGAGCACATCTACTCACACCGCACTGGGTGTTCAGCAGTTTTTGACCAAAGATACCATGATCCCTGTACCCCACCCTTGTTATTCACCTGATCTCACCTGAGGGACTTTTGTTTCCCCAGATGAAAAAAGTCCTTAAAGGAAGACATTTTGATGATGTGGAAGAGGTGAAGCAAAAAATGGCAGAAGCACTAAAAGGTATCAAAATCAATGAGTTCAAAACCGGTTTTGAGCAGAGGAAAAAAGTCTTGACAGGTGCATTGCATCAAATGGAGAGTACTTTGAAGGTGACTGAAGTTTAAACATGTAAGAATAAACACACAACTTTTTATAAATAAATTCTGTTTTTTGGGGTTCCCCCTTGTATGTCTCTTAAGACATTATGCTGGCCTCTGAAATACTATAATATATTTTTATGAGCCAGCGACCCCACTTCTGGGAATACATCCAAAGAAACCCAAAACACTAATTTGAAAGACTATGTGCACCCCTATGTTCATTGCAGTGTTATTTACAATAGCTAAGATTTGGAAGCAGCCCAAGTGTCCATTAGTAGATGAGTGGATAAAAAAAATGTCTGGTACATTTACACAGTACCACTCAGCCATAAAAAAGAATGAAATCTTGTTTTTTGCAACAGCATGGATGGACCTGGAGAGCATTATACTAAGTGAAATAAGCCACTCAGAAAAAGACAGATACCATATGATTTCACTCATATGTGGTATCTAATGAACAAGCTGAACTAACAAGCAAAATAGTGACAGACTCATGGATAGAGAGCAGGCTGAAAGCTGCTGAGATGGGGGAGGGGATGGGGGCACTGGATGGGGAAAGTGGAGGAATTGAACAAAAAATAAAAAAAGAGAAAAAACTCATGGATGTGGACAACAGCGTGGTGATTGATGGTGCCAGGGGTGTATGGAGGTGGAGGAGGCTATAGGGGGGATAGACAGATATTTGACTCGGGGTGGTAAACACACAATACAGTGTACAGATCATGTGTTATAGAATTGTGCACCTGAAATCTGTATAATTATCTTAACTAGTGTCACCTCAAAAAATTCAATAAAAAGAGGGAAAATAGTATAATATATGGCTTCCCTTCTGATTCCTTATGGTGATTACACTGAAGATATTGGGTTGCCCAAAAAGTTCATTTAGTTTTTTCCTTACAATGGCTCTAGTAGTGCTTAGTTGTCATTAACTTCATTCAAAACAATTTTGTTAGATTGTATTGTGACAGCTGTCATACCAGTGTGCATTAAAAAAAAACCCAGCAAAATTGATAGATTTTTGTGCAACCATTTTAATATTGAAGATGGAAGAAAATACATAACATTTTCAGTGTATTATACTTTATTATTTGAAGAAAGGTAAAAACACAACTGGAACACAAAAAAAGATTTGTGCAGTGTATGGAGAAGGTGCTGTGACTGATCGAATGTGTCAAAAGTGGTTTGTGAAGTTTCTTGGTACATCGACATTTTGGCCAAATAATTCTTTGGTGTGGGGCTGTCTTATGCTTTGGAAGATGTTTAGCAGCACCTCCCACCCCCATCCTGGCCTCTAGAAGCCAATAACAGGAGATAGCTGACATTCTCAAAATATCCAAATCAATAAAGTTATTGGGGAAAATGAAAAATGTGTCTTTTATTTTACAGAAAAAACTAAACAGGCTTTTTTGACCGACCCAATAAAAAAGTCTGATTTTGATGCACTGATATTTATTTAGCATTTGCTGTGTGTCAAGCATTTGTAAGGTACTAACTAGAACTATCAAAATGAATAAGATAAGAAGTGGATCATTTGCAATTCAGTGTGATTAATGCTTTGGGATCCTGTTTCCTCTCTTCCTGCGTAACCAGCTTGAGTCACTGAGAGAGTTGCCTAGAACAATTAACTTGGTCTCAACTAGACATTTTTTCCTGTACTTCCTTTAGAGCTGACTTTACCTTTTTGAAGAAAGTCTAGATTCGTTTCTTCTCATCTTTCCAAACTGGTAGAGCTTTTTCGCATCTATTCCCAGGTTGCTGTCAGGGTATGACTTCTTACTGCCCAGCAGAGACCCCTAATGAGGGCTGAATTGGCCATGTCTCATTCCAGTGAATAATGGACCTCGTCACCCCTCAGTGCTCTCCAGATTTACTCACAGGTCCCTGGGGATGTCGCCAGCAAATAAATCCCCTGACCTGCTGCAGGACCCTTCACGCCCACTGAGAGACCCTTCTGGAGGCTCCTTGCCGACCCCTTAGCCAGGCTGTCCCAGCCTCAGCCAATCTGGATTTCAGACCCCAAATATCCTCAGTCTCCAACTGCACGTTTGTACCAGTCGGATTTCTCCATGTTTTGATCTATTGAAGACAGAGCCACTACCCTGTGAGTCTACCCTTTTAATATCAGTGTGTCTTCAGTCTGTGATGTATTTGTTTGTTAACCTGCACGAACAGGTCCAGTCCTCACGTGGGCTCTCTGTTTGCTTTAACTTAGGCCCAGAGGAGCCAGCGATGTCTCTGTGTGATGGGCCAAGCCCCCTTGGCCCCTCTGAAATCATAGCTGGTCAGGTTTGACCCTGAGCTGTTGCACTGCGTCCAGACGCAGTCTTGGGCTGACATGAAATGGAAGAGAAATGGGATCAATAATGGCAGCAGGACTGATGAATGGTTTTCTCCTTGCTTCTGGTTGTCTTCATGACTCTGTGAACATCTGTTGGTGCCAAACACTGACACTGCTACGGTCAGGCCCTTCACAACTAAGTATTTTATCCTATGACTTTGGAAGAATACTTTTGCATTCGGAGCAGAAGTCTACCGAATAAACCAGAGGTACCCAAAAGAAATTACATCAGTTTCCTTGTCAGGCTTGTTAGTTGTTCTGTGGCCTATCATCCCATCCCCCCTTTAGAGATGATCTAAGAGCAATTTTTGGCTTTCAGTGTAGTAACATCAAAGAAACACGCATCAAATATTACCTCTAATTGCTTTATACAGTTCAAGCTTCTGTAATGCCCCAGTGTTTCAGGTTAATATTTACTGTTGTATGCCTTGTGTAAATAAATGCATTTGAAATCTAAGTCTGTTATAATGTGAGGCTGACAATGTGAAAAAGGGGGAGGAAGAATTTGACCAAAATTTTAGGTGGCCAAATGCCAGCCCTATATTTTGTACTCATTTTCCTGGGTAACCTCGGGGCATCAGCTTCCATTCATTTCCTACCGCCCCAAGCCCAGGAGCCAGTGTTAGCAGTAACTACAGCCTGGATATTATCTAAACTCTCACTGAATCACAGCTGACAGTGCTGCTATTTCTAAGCCGCAGAATCACTCTTTGAACAAAATGCAAGTGCTGTGTCTTTTCAACCTGTTCTTCAACAGCGGAAGCGGCAGGATTCCAGCACTGTATAACTGTCAGAAACAATTTCTGCTCTGTAAGTGAGGTGAAGCAAAATGTCAAAATATTTGAATACATTTCATTGAGGATATCTTCTTTTAAATTAGTGAAGGCTAGAGAAGAAGAATCCCATTCTCTCACATAATAAATATGCATAGAACCAAGGAGCCACGCGCATTCTAATAAAGCCGAGTCCTGGCTTATTAATGCGTTATGGGTTCACAACAATAAAACACAATAATTACTAGTTAAAGAGATGCCAGTGTTGGCCTTTTACTAACATCCCCGAACATATAATTCACAATAAATTTAGTAAGGCTGAAGCTGGCCTGTTAACAAACCTGTTTTCGGCAACTATGGGGATGGAGGAAGCGGTCGTTCACTCCACAAGGCGCCCCCCCAAATGTGCACCTCTTACTGTCGGGTGGATCCTGCAGTTCGGACGCATGAGCCTTAGCACAAGGGCCTTGCTTTCGTTAATACAGGTGAGAGGGTTTGGAGAGGAAGGGAATATCTCACTATAAAACTACCATATTTAAAAAAAGGAATTGCAGGGCAGCGTACACTCAGAGTGGTGGTGTTAGGAGTTTTTTAAGCCAAAGGTTCAGGCAAGAAAAGAGTTGAGCAGAGGGGCTAAGAATCCTACGGGACAGTGGATCGAGGATATATTTTTTCCATTTTTTGCTCAAATCCCATTAAAATGACAGAAAAGATATAAACATGTCACAGTGCTGGTAAAAGGAAAGTATATCATTTTCTGCCAGAAATTAGGAAATTCTGGGCCCTAGGAGGGATAGAACCGGCCAGAGCAGAGGGTGTCATGGCCTAACACAAGCCAAGGAGAAAACCACCCCGGGCTTGTATTTTCCTGGACCTGCTATTAGCAACTGGCAAACTAAGAGGAAGGGGAGAAAGAGGTCCTGGAAATTATCAGTATTTCTTCTTCATTTTTAAAAGCATGCTTTAGAACATTTAGGTTCGCCCTCTTATATTGAACAACGGGTTGCAAAGGTGCTTGCCACCAACCTTAAATTTAAAAACTGTACTCTAAAGAAAATCAAGGTGCCACCCAAGGAGTGCTAGGAGTTGGGCGCAGGACCTGAAGGAACACCAGATCTCCACAACAGATTTGGGTGTGGAGGCACGGCCATTACTGTTCTCAAATGAGTCATAAACTTTTTATTTACCAATGGAGAGGAAGGGTTTGGAGTATGCAGGCATTAGGCAGGCGGGCTGACGGGGACCCTTATCCCCCTTCCCGGCAGGGGAGAGGCATGATGGAGAAACAGAGGAAACCCACTCCGGCTCTGTACATTAATCAACCTCGCTCATTATCCACAAAACGCATGTGCACCCAAGGATCACCAGCCTTTGGATAAAAACTAACAGCACAAGAGAGAAGCAGCAAGTGAACCAACAGAATGGTTGGCAACAGAGGTAATTAAGAGAACTGAAGAGAATATTAAATCTGCTCTAATTAGTATCTTCAGTGACAATCAAAAGACTATTGATCCATAAAAGTGGAACACAGTGCATAAGAAAGGAGCAATCAGAAAATGAAGAATGCTTAGAAATTAATATTTTGATCACTGGATTTTAAAAAATTAACAGAAGACTTAAATAATAGAAAAGACATAGAAAAATTTATTACTGATATGGAAAATAAAGTTGAGGAAATCTCTTAGAACATGAAGGGATAAAGAGATAAAAATATTGTAAGAACTGAGTTTAGGCACATGGAAGATCAATACTTAAGATCCAACATCTATCTAATTTTTTTTTCTTGTGGGAAAGAGTCTGAGAGAAGTGAAGATATAATAGAAATCACAGAAAATAATTCCCCCAATGGAAGGCACAAACTTCAGATTGAAAGAGTCTACTGAATGGTAAGGAAACTGAACAACAAAAAAGAATCATTGGTCATATCCAAATGAAATACCTGAGCAAGGCTATTTCAGTGTTAAGACATTTATTAACAAAATTTACAACTTTAATAGTTTTGTTAATTGTCAGAATAATATGTTTGTATATACTCACTGTTACTGTTTATGTTATATTAGGTTAACGCAAGAAAAGTGATTACTAGGTATAAATATTGGTAAATAAACTTAAAGATTCAACCTTGCTGTCAATAGCAAAAAGCAAATTAAAACAACAGTTCAGTATGAATGTGCTCTTCTGACAAACATTTAAAAGTTTGAGAATGAGGAAATGAGCAGACTCAAACACTGTTGCTGAAGAGTATAAAATGCGAAAGCTTTTAGAAAGGGTAACTTGGTATATTTATCCAAACTTAAAATTCAGAGATTGTTAGAGATAAAGTATCCTTCTCCACGCATCTGCTGCAGAGAAATGCTTGTGGGTGTGCATGCAACTCCGTGTGGAGGACGTTCACTGCCATGCACTATTTATAAAAAGAAGAAACAGGCTGTAACCCAAATGTGAAAAATAGAGAATTGGGTAAATGAAATGATGATATACAACTACTAAAACAGGATGTAGTTGTAAAAAAAATTGAAATGCTGTTCCTTAAAGTCCTCAGAAGAAAAAACCGTGTGATGTTTGGAAAGGAGGCAGAGGAACAACAGGCCGCTGGGGTTTAGGGCTTGTCCAGTATCTCCTACATTTGACTATGGCTCGTGCCAGACCTTCGGAGCCCCGGCATGATTCCAAGCCAGGACCGTGCTTTTATGTCCCCTTAGCCTGCTTGTTTCTCTAAAGTCTGGGCACAGACAGAGACCTCAAAACAGTTGTTATATGTTTTTAAATTTATTCTCTTTCTAATCCGAACTATACAGAAAGAAGCACTTTTCCCCCCATAATTTCTGTTTCTCAGAGAAACTAAAGCTATTAGCTTTCTTAACATTGAGAATTATTAAAATTATCTGCATTTTAAGGATTTATATTATAAACCAGTTTAGTGCCTTAATGTCGTCTATGAAGGTCACTATGCTGGGGTTGACCAGAGAATATATAATAGGTATGATATGGGCAATTGCCAATAAGATTGTGTAAAAATAAAATTCTCTTCATTTTGCTAACAGAACCTAAACTATTATCTGTTTCTGTTCCTGCTTGGTTTCAGAAAACTTAATCCTGTTATAGTTGGACATTTCTGTATTAAAATTTAGTATCTTTTGGATAGTTAGCCTTGGTCAAAACAATCTTTTTGTTCTAGTCCAAGTATTATTACAGTATTATATCAGTCCCTGTCAAGTTCAGAGCTGAACTTCTGAGTTCTCTCTCCCTTAGAGATTCAGTGAGTCTGGACCACCCATCTCAGTGTGAAGCTGGGGGGAAGTGTACCAAGGTGGCCTGCTTTCCAAGTCAGGTCTTGTTCTATGCAGTCGAAGGTGCCTGAGGTGAGCAGTTGTGATCAAGATGTTGGCTGAAAGGTAGCACAAGAGATGTGTAGCCCCCTAGTGTAGGTGATCTCAGGAAGGCACAGATACTTCTTTCTGCCGCCTCCCCCTCCCCAAGGCCCACTCATACCCTCTGCTGATAGGTCCTCCACATTCTCAGTGGATGATTTTTGGCAGGGACCCTGGCAGACTATCTGTGCTTCAGGCTAATTTCTGTGCCATACTCCAGCAGGAGAGAACTCCGGGACAATTTGTGAGCAATCTTTGCTCAGGCCCTCCACCGTAGGCCACTTCACATCCCTGTTGTCTTTCTCCTACTCTGGCAACAGGAGACATGCACAGGTCCTGTCAGAGAGCAAACACCAGATGAGATGAAGAATCCTTTTTCTTCATTCAGAATCACCCCAAATTCAGAATTTCTGGAGAAATTCTCTTGGATACTTTCCCTTTCGCTCACCATCCCTCTCCCCAATACAAAGGCCCCTCAAAGAAGGGAAAACACAATTTGTTCTTACCTTCCTCTTCAACCTGTGCTCTCCATGTTCTCCTGCTCCTCTCCAGCTCTCACACCACTGAGACAGCCTGGATGATGTATTGGAGAAGGTGCTTCCCTGAGCTGAGAATCTAAGGAATTGTAAGTTTTCATTAGCTTTTTTTTTTTTTTAAACTGTGAACTTTCTCAGGGTAATCTATGTTCTTTCTGTTCAAAAACCAGGTGGAGGAAGGCCCTGTTGGCAGTCTGGAACAGGACGGGGTAACTTTAGCTAATTATTTATACCATCTATGCGAGGACGCAGTGCTAAAAGCAATTCAGTGAATGAGAAATTAAGAAAGGATTTGAGAAATATAACGAGCAGCTTGCATTGTTAAATAAACAAATCTACAGGAATCTGTATTTTTCTAAGTTCCCTAAGAGAGTCGTTGGTCAGGTGGGTTCAGGATGACACTTCTGTTGACAGTGTTGTCCTTGCTGGCAGAGTAATAAGAGACGGAACAATGAGATGTACACAAGTGATTCCAGGGCGTCTGTGAGCACCTGGCATTTGGGCGGCTGCTTGTTCAAAGTAAGGAAAGCAGAAAGAAAGAGATGCGTAGAGAAAGCTCAGGTAGAGAGATTCTCTAAGGTCTGTGTGAGGGGCCCTCTAGCCCCATTTTACTTTAGTTGAATGGGTGCCTGAGCTTTAATCTCCCTGAAGGCGTAAAAGCTGCCTTTTTGGAGGGGAGCAAAAAGTACACAGATAAAGTGTGGCTTGTGGTCCTCCAAAGCTCAACTCTACTCAACAAAATTTTATTCCTTAGTATTTAATTCCTCTCATTAGGGAGAATTTTAATTTAATCTGTTTTTGAATTAATTAGATAATTAAAATGATTTAATTTAAATTCATTGATTAAAGTAATATTTTTTCCTTCTGGGAAAGGTAGAGGAAAAGAAGCTGAGAAACAGGTGGAGAAACATCCAGCATGACTGAAGCATATATACTTCTCCCCAAATTGTTTCTGAAAAAGAAAACCAAAACCAAAACACAAAAGGGAAAAGCAAAGCAATTCTTTCACTCAAAGTTTCTAAGGTTCTCTCATAATATCTGCAAAAGTGAACATTACATTCTATAAACCTAGCCCAGTCTTAACAGCAGCAAGAAGTAGTTCCTGTTCTTGTCATCCCGTGAGAGACAGAGACATTAGAATTGTCTTACGTCCAATAATCTATAAGCTGTCTTGCATAGATGCTATCCAAACATTGATCTCCGCTTCTCTGTTTTGCACCTAAACTATTGGAACATTAGCAAGCTTATATGGCAAGAAATAAAATTTGGCTATAAAAATAATAAGCCAATCACATAACTTTTATAGCTTTTTATTGTTGTTAGGAAAATAATATTCTTATTCTCAATACTGATAGAGCTTTAGTAAAAGGGCTGTGTTTTCCCCGTGTTACCATCATTTACCATGTCACTCTCTGAATTCTGAAAGATTATCTGCAAAAGTTTGGAGGTTTTGTTAATGTGTTGTGTTGCTTTAAGCTAATAAAGTCTTTTATAAAAGCAAACCAAACATATCCTACCTATGGAAGAAGACAGAACAAAACTTATGCAGTTGGAAAACTCTCTTCTATACACTACAATACTAACTACAAGAATCATTTCAATTGGAAATAAACCAGGCAACAAAAGCCATTTGCCTGCCTCATTACAATGTCCACCACTTGAAGTTACGTTGGTCCTACATGTTGCTACATAATCTTAATCATCTGATTGTTGTGCCATTAAAACTGCAATCCTCTTACTCATTTCAATAGCTGTAGAACCTCTTTGATAATATAAAATGAAACTCTTCTTAGGTCCTCACACATGTCTGGGTGATTTTAATTTTAAAGTATAGTGTGGTCTCTTGGATAGTTGGTTAAGAGACTCACTTCCACTCACTTTTTAAAAAATTATCTTGAGTTCTGGAAGCAGTATAAGTGATCTTTCATGTTGTCTTGTTCAATTCTCTCAAAATAAACTATAAGTATTTATCTAAAAGAAACCTGGAATATGGGATATCTTAAATTTTGTAGGAGACATAGTAGGAGGTCTGATAGTGGGTAGACTCCTTGATTCATTGGCTCACCCTGTTTATCCAAAATAAAAATATCTGACTTTTATTTTAAAATTTCACTTCATTATAAGGTAAAGCCTGAGGCCTATGTGTACTCATCTGTGTTAGGTAACATAAATGTCACAGATATTTATTTATAAATCAATAGGAAATGTTGCTGGCTTAAGGCAAAAAAAGCAAAGCATAATTAATAACAGAAGATATAAGAGTATTGAATATATCAGAGTCTTTCACTGACATTACAGATGAGGAATGGCAATTATTATTGACCACATTATGGCATAGGTAGACATTGTTTTTGTTTATAATAAAATTCCTTTCTCAATAACAAGATAGGATAAAGGTAGACGTCACAGCTCACACCCCATCTGACTGGGGCGGGGGGTCTCTTTCACATGTGGGTAAGAGAAAATCCCCAAGTTGAGGAGGATTGACTGGCTCCTGTAAATCCCAGGGGTAGAGCTAGCTTTCAGGTTCAGTGTACACAAGGGAGGTATCTGTGTGTCCCAGCAGGGCTGTACGGTCCCCTGTGAGACAGCCGCATTTTCCGGCTCTGTTCTGTGGCTCGAAGCCCCGGGCAAAGGTTCTGAGCCGTGCCGGCCTGGACCTGTGGTGGTTGTTTCATGCTTCTCCCTGACCTACCTTGACCTCTAGCAATGTGACAACACTGTGCCTGTTCAGACTTCCAGTACCTTCTGGTCCTGCTTAACTGGGATCCTAGACTATTTATTTTTGACTAACTTACTGTATTGCTTTCTAGACATTGAAAGATGATGTCCTAAGAGCTCCAAACACATGGTTGTTTTGTTTAAAAGCTCTCCAGTGATTCTAATGTATAGCCTGAGTCTATGGCATGCTTGTAAAAGTTTAACAACCAGCTCCCTGGGGCGGAGGGGCCAGGAGAAGGAAACTAATTTGTAGCACTTGCTGATTTTCACGCAAACATACCCATCATGGCCAACTCGACTTATAAGCACAACATCACTGAACATGGAGATGGGAAGACATGCATACCATTGGCTCCTGTGAGCTGGTGTGACCCGTCTCCAGCACATAATACACACTGGTAGAATCATAAATTTGGATGATTAGTAGCTAATACTCTGCAGCACTTAACACTGTTGACTAATGCCTCGTTCCCAAAAATCTGTCTTCCCTTGATTTCTGTGCTTAGCATTTTCCCATTTCTCCTCCGGTTCCTGAATGCTCTGTCTCCAGTCCCCTTTTCAGACTTCTTTTTTTTTTTTTAAAGATTTTTTTAAAAAGACCATTAAAATTTTTTTTTGTATATTTTATTGATTATGCTATTACAATTGTCTCATTTTTCTCTCCCCTTTATCCCCTCCACACTGCACCCAATACCATCATCCCCACGTCAACATTTTCCTGCCACCACTGTCCCCAGCCCTCCAATCCCCACCCCCCACCCTCAATCCTTCCCTCATTTTGCTTTATTGATGGGTCCTTTATACATGATCCTTGATGACCCTTCCCCTCCTTTTCCCATTATCTCCCTCCCTCTTCCCCTGTGGTTACTGTCAGTTTGTTTTCTATCTCAGTGTTGCTGGTTATGCTTGGCGTGCTTGTTTATTTTGTTGATTAGGTTCCACTTATAGGTGAGATCATATTTGTTCCTGTCTTTCATCACCTGGCTTATTTCACTTAGCATAATGCCCTCCATTTGCATTCATGCTGTTGCGAAGGGTAGTAGCTCTTTCTTTCTTTCTGCTGTGTAGTATTCCATTGTGTAAATGTACCACAGTTTTTTGATCTGCTTATTAACTGTTGGGCACTTAGGTTGCTTCCAATTCTTGGCTATTGTAAATTGTGCTGCTATGAACATTGGGGTGCATAAGTTCTTTTGAATTGCTGTTTCAGGATTCTTAGGGTATAATCCCAGCATTGAATTGCTGGATCAAAAGGCAGATCCGTTTTTAGTTTTCTGAGGAAATTCCAAAGTGTTTTCCACAGTGGCTGCACCAGTCTGCATTCCCACCAACACTGCACTAGGGTTCCCTTTTCTCCACATCCTCTCCAGCACTTGTTTGTTGATTTGTTTATGCTGGCCATTCTGTCTGGTGTGAAGTGGTATCTCATTGTGGTTTTAATTTGCATCTCTCTGATGGCTAGTGATGCTGAGCATCCTTTCATGTGTCTCTGGGTCCTGTGTATGTCTTCCTTGGAGAAGTTCAGACTTACCTTCTTTTAACCAAACTTAATATGTGGGAGCTCCCAACACATGATCCTAGGGTCTATTCTCCTTACACTAAGTTCTCTCATCATTAAAGCTTCATCCCTGCCTTTGCCCCAATTACTATCCATGTAATTAATGGCTCTGAACATTTTACCTTCAGCAGTCACATTTCTCCTGAGCAGGCTCCGATAGCCAACTGCCTGCTCCTCATCTCCATATGTATGTCTCATCTATGCCTCAAATTTAACATTATAAAAATAGTGCTTATGGTTCTCTCTTTATCATTGTCCTCGAGTCTTGAATAGCTCAGGGAATGGCACCACTATTCACACTGTTGGACAAGCCAGAATCCAGGGAGTCACTGTTGACACCCACTCACTTTCATATCAAACAATTACCACATCCCGCTGATCTTTACTTCCGTAAATTGCTCTTGAAACCACCCACTTCTCCCCATGATCCGTGCTGAAATAAACGCTAAAGAAAAGAGACGCTAACTTCCCAGAGAGATGCATTTGAACTGACACTTGAAGTGAGAGTAGAAAATTGCTGAAGAAGGAGGAAGGTACTCCGGGCAGAGAAACAGCAGACTTTTAACCACAACAGACTCCCAGATGCCATTTTATGTCTCTACCTGCCTGTTCACTAGGCATATCAAGTTTAACACAGGCAAAACAGAAACTTGATTCTGCTCACATCTGTTTATTTTTTATTCTTCTTCCCCACCTCAGGAAGAAGTGGACCAACTGTTCGTTCATCAGTTGTTAAATGCAAACACCTAGGAATCATCATTCCTTTCATCCTCACATCCAGTTCCCCGGCAAGTTTCATCTGCTCTATCTCAATCTGTCTACTCCTTCCTATCCCCACTGTGACTACCCTTGGGCAGGCTTACTGTACATCCTGCTTGAATCAAAGCAACGCCCCACTAAACAGACTCCCTAAATTCCTTTCTCAACATAGCAGTCAGAATGACTTTTATAAAAAATGACCAGATCATATTTCTCCCTTGCTTAAAGTCTTCCAGTTCCTTCCCAACACACTTAGAATAAATTCTCTCCTAGCCCTGCTCTGTAAGTCTCAACATGACCTGTTCCCAGACCACTTTTTCTACCACGCTCTACCAGCCTCACTCCAAATCAATTCAGCACTGGTTTGCTTTCTGCTTTATAAACACATTAAGCTCCCTCCCCCCTCAACATTTTCCCTCTCCCAAGTCTTAGGAACCTTCATACTTGCTGTTCTTCTCCTGAAATGATATGACTCTAAATGTTTATTTTTCCACAAAGGTCTCCCTGCTCATGCAGAAAGGGAGACCTCCCCCTCCTAACTGGCCATGATATCACTTTGTTACATTTTCTTTATAGCACTTTTCATTATCTAGAGCCTTATTCACTTATCTATTTATTTCCAACCCTTCTACTAGAATATATTCCCCCTCTCACCTATAATAAAAATCTCCATGAGTGCACAGATCTTTTCTGTCTTATTCATCCCTATTTTCCTAGCATCCAGAATTGTGCCTGGAATGTAGCTGTGCTTAGTAAATACTTACTGCTGATAAATATTTACTGTTGAAAATGTTTTCAGTGTCTAGGACCAAAGTAAAGCAACTATTTATGTAGGTCTTGTTCAATGACTTATGTGACCTTAGGCAATCGATTGTATCCTTTCTTTATTTTGTTCCTTATTCTATAAAATGCAAGTAATAATGCTTCTTATATATTTGCCAATATGAAGAGTTTAAAGATGTCTAAGGATATAAACATCTTTGTAGCATAAATATGCAATAAATAAATATGTGGCCGGAATACCAACTATTAAAGCATGATTATCTACATCCCCCTCCCCTTCTTCTAAGGAGCCCAAGTGTTGGCCTGACCACATAAATTAAAGTAAGGAGTGAGGAGGAAATCAAAGAGGAATGGAGGTTATTGGGATTTACATTGCAGGTGGAGTGTAGCACTCACTGAAGAGAGAGAGAGAAAAAAAAAGAAGGCCAAGAGAGGGAAAAGAAAAATATGAGCTAGAAAGATTGTTCTGGCTGAACTGGGGAGTGGGTTTTGGAGGTCTGGGAGTGAGGAAGGAGCTTTAGGGTCAGCTCCGACACCAAGCGGTTGTGCACGGTGAGGCAAGGACAGGGGAGTGGGTAGGGAAAGAGGATTTCAGACATTTGCTGTGGTTTATGAGTCCTTTTTGGCATTTCCAGGGGATGACAGTAAAGTCTTAATTTGTTTTTCAATTAATTTTTTGGCTGCCAGTTTGTTTTTTCTTACTGTAAACCGACAGCCTCGTTTTGAGACTGGCCAGGGAGACAGCAAGCCGGTCGGGCTTTGGGAGAGCTACAGAGGGAAAGTGTCACCAGTAGGTCCTTGAGCGTCTTCCATATTACATTTCCCGTGGACTTAAATGGGAAATTGTGTCTCAAATGCAACAGTTTGCTGGAAGAATGTGAGACAGACACGTAGAACTCAAATAAATGAAGTTCTCCATGCAGGGGGCACTGGCCTCAGAGCTGGGGGAAAGTTTATTAACTTGCCCAAAGTTACACAGACAAGCAGAATTTTTCTGGGCTCCTCTGATTCCAGAAAAGCCTCCTGACACAATGCCTTCCAGCTGCTGATAAAGTTGAAAAACAGTCTTGGCACTGGAAAGCTGGGTGATGGATCTGGCTTTGGCTTTTACCAGCCATGCAGCTTGGGGACAACTTGAAACCATATCCTCATTTCTCAAATGAAATGCTGCACCAGGTTGGTGGCTTCCAGGCATCAGTCTGACAGCCAGTGTTAGGCTGTGAGGAAGTTTTCATTGGTCAGTGAGTGGCAAGTTTAAAAAAAAGATAGTGTTACATCCACATCATTATATATTTGTTACTGGAATATTGTAAGTGGCTTTTCTTGGAAATGGCTGTTCTATTTTTTCTTGTAAAAATGACTTTTATTTTATGATATCATGGTGATATAGATAGTAATTACTTTTGAAGAAAAAAATTTTCTTGGCTTATCAATATAAAAGTTCACAACCCTTTGTTGGCCCACCAACATCAGTGAATTCATTGAATTAGATTATTTCTAATGTCCTTTCTAGCTTTGAAAATTTCAACTAGGGAGGGGAATTGCAAACTCAAACGTTTGAAGGGCCTGGTCAGGTAGTTAAATATCAAATAAGGGTAGCAGGTGCTATCCTGTAATATTTACTAGCTTCACTGTCTTTTAAAAAACAGTGCCCATCTCCAATAAATAATAGCCAAATAAAAGTATCTGTGGCTGGCATGTGACTTCTTTTTTTAAAAAAATATATTTTATTGATTATGCTATTACAGTCATCCCATTTTTTTCTCCCCTTTATTCCCCTCTACCCTACACCCCATCTCCCACCAGCATTCCCCCACTTAGTTCATGTCCCTGTGTCATACATATAAGTTCTTTGGCTTCTCTCTTTCCTATACTATTCTTAACCTCCCCCTATCTATTTTGTACCTACCATTCATGCTTCTTATTCCCTGTACCTTTTCCCCCATTCTCCCCCTCCACCTCTCCACTGATAACCCCCCATGTGATCTCCATTTCTGTGATTCTTTTCCTGTTCTAGCAGTTTGCTTACTTTGTTTTTGTTTTTGTTTTCTTAGGTTCAGTTGTTGATGGTTGTGAGTTGGTTGTCATTTTACTGTTCATATTTTTTATCACCTTCTTTTTTTAGATAAGTCCCTTTAATATTTCATCTAATAAGGGTTTGGTGATGATGAACTCCTTTAACTTGACCTTATCTGGGAAGTACTTTTTCTGCCCTTCCCTTCTAAATGATAGCTTTGTTGGATAGAGTATTTTTGGATGGAGGCCCTTGTCTTTCATGACTTTGAATACTTCTTTCCAGCCCCTTCTTGCCTGGAAGGTTTCTTTTGAGAAAACAGCTGATCGTCTTATGGGAACTCCTTAGTAGGTAACTGTCTCCTTTTCTCTTGCTGCTTTTAAGATTCTTTCCTTATCTTTAATCTTGGATAATGTAATGATGATGTGCCGTGGTGTGTGCTTCCTTGGATCCAACTTCTTTGGGACTCTCTGAGCTTCCTGGACTTCCTGGAAGTCTATTTCCTTTGCCAGATTGGGGAAGTTTTCCTTCATTATTTTTTCAAATAAGTTTTCAATTTCTTGCTCTTCCTCTTCTCCTTCTGGCACTCCAATGATTCAGATGTTGGAATGCTTAAAGTTGTTCCAGAGGTTTCTAAGCCTCTCCTCATTTTTTTGAATTCTTGTTTCTTCATTCTGTTGTTGTTGAATGTTTATTTCTTATTTCTGCTCTAAATCATTGGTTTGAGTCCCAGTTTCCGTCCCTTCACTGTTGGTTCCCTGTATATTTTTCTTTATTTCGCTTTGCATAGCCTTCACTTTTTCCTCCCTTTTGCGACCATGCTCCACCAATTCTGTGAGCATCTAAAATACCAGCATTTTGAACTATGCATCTGTTAGGTTGGCTATCTCTTCATCACTTGATTCTACTTTTGGAGCTTTGATCTGTTCTTTCATTTGGGCCATATTTTTTGTGACTTGGCTCAGCTATTACGTTGTGACGGGAGGAGCTTTAGGTATTCGCCAGAGTGGGGCAACCCACGTTACTGCCCTGTGGTGCTGTATGTGGGGAGGGGCCTGAGAGGGAACAACACCACTTGCTTGGCTCTTGGCCAGCTTTCAGTCACTTCCCCTGCTACCCACAAGCAAATTGGGCCCTTCTGGTGCTGATTCCCGGGTGGGTGGGTTTGTATATGTTCTAGGACCCCGTGGGTCTCTCAGATGAGCTCTCCTACGAGACTGGCAGTTTCTCTTGCTGCAGCAAACTCCACTAGTTTTTACCAGTAGAGCTTTTGAGGCTTTCTTTTCCCATTCCAGAACCCTGGGTTCTGTGGTCTCTCTCGCTCCCTGGTTGTTCCTCCCAGTTTATCTGCACACGAATGTGGGATGCCTGGTACATCAGCCACTGCCTTGCTGTGCAACCTCTGCCCCCGCTGCCCATCTCCGCCCCTCCTGCCAGTCTGGATGAATGTTTCTTCTTTAACTCCTTGGTTGTCAGACTTCCATACAGTTCAATTTTCTGGCAGTTCTGGGGTGGTTTTTTTTTTGTTTTGTTTTAAAATTTGTGTTGTCCTTCTTTTGGTTGTGCGAGGAAACAAAGTGTATCTACCTATGCCTCCATCTTGGCTGGACTGACATGTGACTTCTGAATACCCTTTGCCAACCTTGCTGAGTTCATGTCTCACAGTTTTCTTGCAGTTCTAATAGTGTGAATATCTGTTTGGAATCCCTCATCAAAATATTTAAGCACATAATTATTTTTACAATTTCACTCATTAGTTAGCATAGCAATAAAATTATATTATGATGGGGCCTATAAGTGCTCCATTCACATCATCATGAAAATTGTTTGATAGGAGCATGACTTTATATGCCATTATAGACAGGCTTTTTGCTTGGGAAGAAAATGTGGAGTCAGGGACTGTTCAGAGTGTTTGAAAAAACATATGCTGAACTTATGTATTATTGACTATGTCACAGTGTATGACTGAACAGCAGAACTACAAGGTTTCAATCTTTACATTTTTATTTTATTGTTTCTTCATGAATATATAATAACATTCCCACAAAATTATTGAAATACGCAGTTAGGCTATTGTCTGCATTATAAAATCTCAAATACAAGAATTGAAGCTACTATAACAATTTTCTAATTTCAGGAACAGCAATGCAGACTTTTTAAATTTCCCTAAAGTTCTAGTTTTGTAGATTTTCAACTTTATGAACTATTACAAAGTATCCTTTTCTATAATGTAACTTTAATCCATCTTCCTTTCTCAAGGGGAAAGAAAAGAATCAGCTACAAAAGAAATTATCTCCTGGAGGTATGTAGAATGAGAAGACACATCATCAATCTACCTAAATCTTTGTTTTGATATATGATGGTAGATGAAGCTACAAAGGGGAGCTTCTAGACATGAGAAGCATCCAACCCCTCTGGCGTTTGTTTCTACAAAAGTCCAATAAGGAGAAAAAAAGAAAAGTGTGATGGGTTTGAGCATAAATTGAAGTTAACATTGCAAATCAAGATCAGGAAGCTCTGAGAGATAAATGACCCCGAGTCTCTTGTTCAGAGGTGAGACTCTCCTCAGACTGGAGACCCTTGGCAGCCCCTCAGGGGGCTAGAAGCAGAGCAAATATAAGAACATATATATCCCTGTTATCACTCTGCTCTTTCTACTGCTCTAGATTGATCAGGAAACAACTGCTATTCTTCACCATTTTTGCAAGTCTCTGCCACATCTAATATTTAGTCTCCATAGTTGGTAATATCCTTAAAATTTTATCTTTGGCCCTGTTCCCTCTGATCCATGTTTTAACTGTGAGCTTCTCAGAGAAGCCCTTTGACACCACACCAGTCTCCCCTTCTGTGTCTTTGCATTGCTCCAGTTTGCGGTGGCATCCATTGATTTATGCACATTGTACTTCGGGATTCTTGGTTCCGAACCAACTTTCCTTTTGAAGTCTCAAGGCATGGGGATCCTTCCTGATTTTTCTCTGGTCTTTCAGAAGCCAAGTGTACTGATACTTAAGGCTGCATTCCCAAAGTGAGGACCACATGAAAATGAAGTTCTGTGGGGTAATTCCACAGGCTTCTGTTGTGGAAGATGAGTTGAAGGATTCCATGATTATATACATCTAAGAACCAAGGATTTGAATAATTTCAGACCTTTTTTCTTGAATAACTTCTCAAAACATGAATTTCCAAAAGGGTGGTATAGTAGGACTTCTGCGGAACCTTTTTTTTTATTCAAGGAATTTACTTAGGAAAATTCTAGTCTTATGGCAATGATAACCAAATACAAGCGTACAGAGAATAACCTGGGATGTTTAACAAGGTTCAGATTAGTAGGCCTTTTCTTCCCATTGAGTGAGTCGACAGGTCTTCTAGGGAACTTGGGAATCTGCATTTTAGAAACATCCTAGAGTTGTGCTTTTCAACTTTAATTTGAATAGGAGTTCCCTGGGATTTTATTAAAATGCAGATTCTGATTCTGTAGTCCCGTGGTGGGGCTCTAGATTCTGCATTTCTGATAGTTCCCAGGTGAGCTGTTGCTACTTGTCTGATGCCTGCACACACTCAGTGTAGTAAGGCCTCAATGATTCTGACCATGCAGTGTACTCCATTTCTGTGATTATCACAAATGTCAGTGTCTTCCAAGGCTTCTGTCACTTCCAATTCATGAACAAGTGCTGCCTTATTGGTCATAATTAAGTTCAGAGTCATAATTTCCTTCATTGCTTATTCTACCATCTGAGAGGTGGGGTGCTTAGCAAATATGTCAAGATTTATCAGATGCTCTTGTTCTAACCTAACGTGATGTCCATATAGTTGCAGTCTTCATAACCCACCAGGGTATTACTCATCTGTGTCAGCTCGTTGATCTGGCTCAGATACTGCCATCCAGGCCACCAGTCTTACTGAGCAATTTTCTACTTCCCCTTTTTGCTATTGTCATACATTGACTTTCTACATAGTATAAAACCCATAAACATTATTATTGTTTTTGCTTGTAACAGGAAATTATTTTTTTAAAGAAACTAAGAAAAAATAATCTTTTATGTGTGTTCATATATGTACAATTTCTGTCCCTCAGTTTTCCTTTGTGTAGATTCATGTTTCCATGGGAGTATCATTTCCTTTCACCCTGAAAAAATTTCTTTTTCATTTCTTATGTGGATCTGCTGCTGCAAAATTCTCTCAGATTTTATGTATCTAAAAATGTCTTTATTTCTCCTTTGTTGCTTCCCTTTTTTTCTTTTTCTTTTTTAATAATAATAAAGTTACAGAAAGTTCTGAAAATATATACAAGGCTGTCCTGAGTACTCTCCATCAATTCGTCATCATTTTTTAGTATAATATATATTTGAATACATCTCAGACTCCAAGTTCATGAATGTTAGTCCATTTTATATCCTAGAAGTGACTGGTGCTCTATTTTTCTATAAGTTGTTTTCTCTTTCTGACTCAGTTTGAATAATTTCTCTTGATCTTTTTCAAGGTCATGGATGTTTTCTTCTACAGTGCTCAGTCTGCAGTTAATCCTATCCATTAAAAAAAAAATTCCAATACTGCATTTTCTTTTTAACTCTAGAGTTTTCCTTTGGTGTTAAAAATAGTTTTATTGTTTTCCTACAATAACTCATATTTCTCCATTATATCTATATTTTTATGTACATTTGATAGTTGTTTTAAAGTCTTCTGCTAACTCCAATGCCTTTTTCTTTTAAAGATTTTATTTATTTTATTTTTAGACAGAGAGGAAGGGAGGGAGAAAGAGAGGGAGGGAAACATCAATGTGCTGTTGCCTCTCACATGCCTCCTACTGGGGACCTGGCCCGCAATCCAGGCATGTACCTTGACTGGGGAATCGAACTGGCGACCCTTTGGTTTGTAGACCGATGTTCAATCAACTGAGCCACACCAACCGGGGCTCAATACCTTTTTTAATTGAATGTTTTCTTTTAATATAGTTTATGTTTTTCTCTTTACTCTGAAGTCTCACAAGTTTGTACCATTCTCTGAACATTGTGTGCAATGAACAGTGGGAACTGAGGAAGAGGTTTTTGTTTGGTTATACTAATTTACCAGAACATTCAAACCTTTTTCTCCAGCTGGCTGTTAGGTGGAGGCAAGTTCATTCAGATTTCTCCTAGAGCAGAGTTGAGCTGGAGCTAGGCTGTAGCTTTAATTAGATTGAAATCATCTGTGATTAGTCCAACCTCCTCCAGACTCCTGTGCCACCCTGTGGTTTAGATCTTGCAGTATTTAAGGAAGGAGAGAGTTGGGCTGCAGTTTCAGATGTAATTTTGGTTGACCTTTATCTGTGGTAGGGCTCAAGAATCCAAGTGCAAGACTGTGATTTCTCCCTGATTTTCAGCCCTTCTTCATTGAATTTCTTTGCATCATTCCAGGTAGGGTTAGGTGGAGGTGAGAAGAGAAGAATTGTCAGGCAGTTTGCATTTGGGTCTTTTCCAGATTCTAAGTCATTCTGCCAGTACAGGCTGTTGGAATGTCCCTGAAAAGACTCTGTACCTATGGTTTCTGGCAATTTCTGTAATGTATCCTCCTCAGATCAGGAATCTGCCTGTGGAGATGGAAGCTTCTATCATTCTCTTCTGACCTATGAAGTGTTTGTTTCTCTTTGGGATTCAGTTAATCAGGACTTTCTTGCATCTCCTGTTCTTTGTTAACACCATTGACGAGTGTAATTTAAAATTTTTCCAGGATATGTTGTTACAATGGGAACAGAGGTCTTTTGTTTCCTTCTTCATTCTAACCATTTTAAATAATCACAAAACAAGCAAATATATTCCACATTTCATTTGAAATAGGTACACCTAGAGCACATTTAATAGTTAAGGAAATATTTCTTACTAGCATAGATGATGGCTATCATCCAGTTTTCCTTGATCTAGTGAAGAGAAGAAATCCTTCTTGAGGCATATAAAGTCCTCTCTAGCTACATTGGGTTCTAGGGTCATTGCTGATTTTGTGTGTGCTGGATGGGTACTCCGGCTAGTATAACTTTTGTTAATGCCCTCTTAACTGCTTTCCAAGGAAACAATTCCCTCAAGTATTTCCCCCTTTTATTATTCATTTTCTTTTTCTATATAACTGAAATAAAAAAGAAATTATTATACTGAAGACAGAATCTCACCCCAACTCTACCACCGATGACTATCAGAAGCCTTTAATTTCTTTTGACTTTTGGAGAAAAAGGTAAATGTCTCTTTTCCCATAAATTTTCCAGCTGGAAATGACTAGTATTAATGTCACTAAAATTCATTTATAATTGCTCTCATGGCAGATCTTTGGCAATAATTCAGGTAGCCTCAAATGAGGCTTGAAACTTCCATTGTTGTTTTCTGAAAAAATTTGTAGTTGTTTTAATGTATACATTGAATAAAATTTAAACTTATTTTTAAAAAGTTATTTTAAGACTACTTTATGACATTGCTGTTTGAATTACATTCATTATTGTTATCTTACATTTAAATGGACTATTTATGTTAATATCATTCAGTTTCTGCATAATTGGACAAGGGATTTAAAATGGAAATGAGACCCAGGGACATATATTGATGACAGTTGCTACGAACAGCAAACTCCATGAGTTCTCTATGACCACAAGAAGATTAGGGTTCCCCTTTCTTTCCCTTCCATATTGAGTCTTCTTCTGATTGTTAGCAATGCTTACAGTCATTGCCCCATACATGTTTCTATAGTCTGTGTCTCACTGTGGGCTGAGAAAGAGACAAAAAAGAGGAGGACCAAGATAAAAGGGAACAAATGTTTTGTGGCTGCCTAGTACTTGGAGTCAGGAGTTAACTGGCAAGTCTCTCTCTCTCTTTACTTTCTCCATCCAAACCTTTCTTTTTTTAAAAAATATATTTTATCAATTATGCTATTATAGTTGTCCCAATTTTCCCCCCTTTGACCCCCTCCACCAGATACCCCACTTCCCTCTAGCAATCCCCACCCTCCCTTAGTTCATGTCCATGGGCAGTGCATATAAGTTCTTTGGCTTCCCCATTTCCTATACTATTCTTGACACCCCCCTGTCTATTTTGCACCTACCAATTATGCTTTTTAATCCGTGCATCTTTTCTGCCATTCCCCCTCTTTCCCTTCCCAACTGATAACCCTCCAGCTGATCCCCATATCTATGATTCTGTTCCTGTTCTAGTTGTTTGCTTAGTTTGTTTTCATTTTTTAGATTCACTGGTTGATAATTGTGAGTTTGTTGTCATTTTAATGTTCATAGCTTTGATCTTCTTCTTTTTCTTAATAAGCCCCCTTAACATTTCATGTAATTATGGTTTGGTGATGACGAACTCCTTTAGCTTTACCTTGTCTGGGAACCATTTTATCTGCCCTTTCATTCTAAATGATAGCTTTGCTGGGTAAAGTAATCTTGGTTGCAGGTACTTGCTTTTCATCACTTTAGATACTTCTTGCCAGTCTTTTCTTGCCTGGCAAAGTTTCTTTTCAGAAATCAGCTGATAGTCTTATAGGAACTCTTTTGTAAGTAACTCCTGCTTTTCTCTTGCAGCTTTTAAGATTCTCTCTTTGTCTTTAACCTTTGGCATTTTAATTATGATGTGTCTTGGTGTGATCCTCTTTGGGTCCAACTTGTTTGGGACTCTCTGTTCTTTCTGAACTTGTATGTCTATTTCCTTCTCCAAATTAAGGAAGCTTTCTTTCATTATTTTTTCAAATAAGTGTTAAATTTCTTGATCTTCCTCTTCTCCTTCTGGCATCCCTATGATTTGGATGTCGGTATGTTTAAAGTTGCCCCAGATGTCCCTAAGCCTATCCTCTTTTTTTTAAATTCCTTTTTCTTCCTGCTTTTCTGGTTGAATGCTTTTTCCTTCCTTGTGTTCCAAATCATTGATTTGATTCTTGGCTTCATCTTCTCTGCTGTTGGTTCTCTGTAGATTTTTCTTTATTTCACTTAGTGTAACCTTCATTTCTTCCTTTATGTTTTTGCTGTACTCAGTGGGTTCTTTGAGCATCCCAATCAGCAGTGTTTTGGCCTCTGCATCTGATAGATTGATTACCTCCATTTTGTTTGGTTCTTTTTCTGGGGTTTTGTTCTCTGTTCTTTCATTTGGGCCATACTTCTTTGTCTCCTCAATTTGGCAGCTTCACTGTGTTTGTTTCTGTGTATTAGGTAGAACTGCTTTGACTCCCTATCTTAGAATAGGCGCCTGTAAATTGTGTGGGGCAGAACCTTAAGTAATTGCCAGGGCAGAGCAACTTGCTTCATTGCTTTGTGGGTATGCACTGGGGGGAGAGCTGAGAGAGGGGACAGTTCCACTGCTTGGCTTCTGGAAGTTTGTCCAGCACTTGCCCTGTTTTCAGTCACTTCATGCACTTCCCATATGAGACTGGCACCTTTTCAGCTATTGCCCTGGTGGTGAATCTCAGAGTGGGTGGGCTCGTATATGTTCTAAGTCTGTGCGGGCTCTTTAAACAGACTCTCCTAAAAATCTGGCAGTTTCTTCCCCTGCCCCAACCCACACTGGTTTTTACAGCCAGAAGTTATAGAGATCTGTGTTCCTAGTGCTGGAACCCTGGGCTCTGTGGTCTTGCCTGGAGCTGGGATCACTCACTCCTAAGGTATCTCTCCCGATTTTTATCCAACACACACAAGTGTAGGACTGCCCATTCTACCACCACCACTGCTGCCTCTTCATGCCACATCACATCTCCATGCCTCTCCACCTGTCTCCATGACTCTGCCCCTCCTACCAATCTGGATGAATGTGGCTTCTTTAAATCCTTGGTTGTCGGACTTCCACAGAGCTTGATTTCCTGACAATTCTGGTTGTTATTGTTTTGAGATATAGTTGTAATAATTTCTGTGGTTGCAGGAGCAGGCAAAGTCTGTCTACCTATGCCTCCATCTTGACTTGGAGTCCTCCAAGCCCTTTTTTCCCATATATGTTTCATAGGCATTGCCTTCTATGAAATAGTCATGTATTTATTTAAAAAAGCAGTGATGTTGTAAGCCTTAGTTCCTTTCTTCTCTCAGATGATCTTTTTGCCATTCACATGAAACTTTGTCTTTGTTACAACCAAACTGTCCTGTTTCTGACAATTCTAGAAAGCATTAAAAAGAACTTGAGCTACTAAAAAATGTAACCCCAATTCTCACTTTCCAAGTAGACTAACAAATGTATGATAAACTCTTTGAGTATTTAGTATGTACCAGGCTAGGTTATTAGTTGAAGACAATGTTATAAGGGTTATCACACAGATCAAGAAATTTCTCTCCAAAATAATTGATTATATGCACTTTGAGTATATGTATTTTACATAGCCCTCTTTGTTAACAGAGTTATTCTTCTTGCCTACTATGAGTCTGTCATATATTAAGGCAAAATCCTGGTAGGGCAGGAATAGTTAATAATTATTTTCTATTAGCACTAGTGAGTATAACCCCTTTATCTATTAGGAATTGTATTAAGCAATTAGTAACTGACAAAAGAGTAAAACTATTAAAATAAGCCAGAAATAACAGTGTCTTAAATAAAACAGAAATTTATTTCTTTCATACCTAAAAGAAGTTTGAAAGTTCAATAGCTAAGCCCCAGTGTGGAAAGTCTATGTTATTAGACACAGGTCTTCTCTTACCTTTCTGTTTCACTATCCTAAAGACTGAACGAACTACCAGGGAATGACCAAAGAAGGGTCAACAGGTATTTTTTGAGTATTAGTAATTTTTAGCTGTTATCAAGTACAGGAAAAGCTATAGCTTATAAAGGGATATTAGACTTATATTATGAGAATCAGGAGCGGCTTTTATTTGAATTGGACCTATTCAACAATATAAACTTTTGTCTTAGGGTGTACAAAATTTCCTATCACTAGAAAAGTTCAAAAAGAATCCGAGCTTCTAGAAACTTTTTCAAAGCAGTAACTGGAAAATTTTGCAAAGATATATAATCATAATTCCAATGTTTAAAGTATAAGGAAATGAGAAATAATATATTTATTCAACCAAGAACAAAGGATTGATTGAATAAGTTATGGTGGATTCACACATAATACAGAGTTTAAAGTGACTACATGAATTCTTATTTATAAAAAAGGCTCATGATATATGGTAAATTAAATAAATTAGTTACAAGTGATGATTTTATATGTGTCTATAAATAGAAAGCTGTGCACCAAAGATTAATCAAGATGGTGAGATTATGGGGATTTTTTTCCTTTTTTAAGAACATTATATATATATATAAAAATTACTAACTTGTCTAAATATATATATTTGTCTATCTATATATAGTTACTAATTTGTCTAAATATATATGTCTAAATGTGTATATAGGTGTATAGATACCTATATACACATATATTCACACACGTATATGTATATATATGTACATACACACACACATATAATAACTGTGTAAATATTTGGCAGTGAGCATGGATAGTAATAAGTAATGTATTTAAGGTAGAAGGTTAGGCTGTCTGACCTTTATTGTTTCTGCCAACTCTAAGATTAGATGATACATGTTTATCTATCTATATTAAAAAATCCATGTTTATGATTCAAGTGCACTGGATGATTGCCCAAATGAGTAATCCATACACGCACAGAAAATCAAGGAGAGATCCTAGGAATGTTGCTGGTGGAGCTCAGAGGGGCTCAGTACCTGATCTCTGAGCCCATTATCCCCGTGATCTTTGTAGCCTGCCTTTCTGCATTCTTTGTTTTCATTCTAAATTCTTCAACAGTGTTAGACAACAAACAGCTGTTGCTTTCTAAGAAAACCATCTACCTAAACCTGTTTTATTTATGCATTATAAATTTCTTCCCAAAATTACAACCTTGCATGTAAAAACATAATAGCTAGAAACCGACATCTTAAAATAGCACCCTTAGCCACAGTGAAGGGAGCCTTGGCAAGAGAGATGGCTGTCCAACACCCTGTTATTTGAGAGACAGCCAAACAGCAACACGAACAAACCCAAAACCTGAAAAACTTCTAGAGGATGGACAAAAAGGATGATGATTTTGGAAAATGTAATACTCTCTTTAGAAAATTTAGACAAAGATGTACTACTTATTTCCTCCTTAGAATAGTAAATGAGAGGGACTGGATGAAAGAAGGTGAAGGGATTAGCCAAAGAACATATATATTTATATAACCCATAGACACAGACAACTGTGTGGTGATGGCCACAGGGAAGGGGTAGCTGGGGCTGGGAGGAGGGGGGCAAAGGAGGTGAAAATGGGGACATCCGTAATAGTGTAAACAATAAAAAAAATTGTGAATGAGTAAATGTGCCCATCCTCATGTACCCTGAGGTTCTTTCCCAGAAATGCTGATGGGTTTCTAAAGATCAGTTCACCCATACATTCTGACCTAGTTCTGCTCTTCATGCATGAGCAAAATGGCTAGCTGGGCATACACACACATACATATGGACATACACAATTAATGGAAAAGATTTCACAATAATTTCATCTCAATATTTCACCACCAGTCCTACCTAATACAATAAAATAGATTTTTAATAGCAAATAAGATTGTGCTTTAAATAAACACACAACACACTCACAAGTTAAAATTGGCTAACATGTAAGGGAATATAGGAAAATGCTAATGAGAATATATTAGCAAGGACTATTTTAAATGTAAGCCTACTGGAGTAGGTAGCTTCGAAGTCAATATGGATATTGCATAGGTCTATTCTGAGATGGGGACAGTTGTTATATTATTGAGGAAGAATTATATGAATAGTGAACCCATTTGTTAGTTATTTTTCTTCCAAATGTTAATAAATAACCCCACTTATAATTGCTGATTTCCTATATTTATGGAAAACTGGCATTTCATAAATATCAAATTGTGATATCATCTACTTGTACGCTGGTTTTCTATGAATATATAAATTTAGTAATTACCTCTAGAAGTGTGAGTTAATTTGTGTGTGTGTGTGTGTGTGTGTGTGTGTGTGTGTTTAAATCAAGAGGGAGAGTGACAAATCTGTTTAAATGGTAGAATCTTAAACATCCTTTCCATTGTTCTTTTTAAGAACGTATCTAAAATGATGTTATGGAGTGGTACAGAAAAATCTAGGATACAAGCATTCTTATTAAAGCCACCAAAACGTTCATCAAAACTAAGTAAAAATGCAGGCATTTGACAGGGACAGTGCATAGAGCTTTCTCAAAAGACCAAAAGGTTAGGAAGACTTTCTAGGTCCCAAATAATCAATGTTTAAAGGAAAACAATAGTAAAGAGGTTATGTTAATTCAAATGAGTAGAAGGTTTCTTCTTAAAATGAAGTTTTAGCTTATTTTAATTCCAGGGAAAAGAAATTCTCACTTGATATGTTTGCTATTATAATGCACTCTCTTGGATAGTGTTGGCAGAAACTCCCCATTAATATTTATCTTTAGAACTTTGCTCCATTCCATGGCTCAGTAGAGAATTAATATTTAGCAAATGTGTGATCAGCTTTTTTGTCCTATGGCTCAAATTCACCCAAGTCCTTCATATGCAGGATTTATTTTTATTATGAGTTTTATAATAAGTATGTATTTTACTCTACATTGTGGTAAAATTTTGTATTATGAGAGGCAACCTTTCTTTCAAAGTTAAGTCACATCAAAATGGAATATCTTAGTAGCTAAGGGGAGAAGATGAGTCTTTGATTAGAAGAAACTTGATCTCCTATTTATAGGTCTGATGCACTAAAATACATGAGACTGGCCAGTATTGCAATAATAATCCCAAATCATGGTAACAACTTTAAAAAGGCTTAAAATAAATGAGGCCCTAATTTGAGTGTTTTGAACTTTCTGCAGTATGTAGACCATGTGACTGAGCAGATCACAATTTTAAAACGGTCTTTAAATCCTACTGGACATGGACTATGGTGGTATGAAGGATAGGTTTGGTGGTGGTGAAGGGCTGCTTACAGTGAATAAATTCTGTCTGTTAACAGAGACACCGCAGTTCTGACAAAAACCATGCAATTGTGAATCCAGGAAGCAACTCAAGGTCAAAACCTTCCTTTATGACAGGAATGTGTCCTTGCTGAGAATGGTTCATGAATCACCTGGCTGAGACCTGTGTACCGTATAGGTAGTAATGTCAACATTACCTCCCATAAGCATCTTGATCAGCAGGTAGAAGTACAAATGTGTTCCACAACCAGCTTGGGTAGAGTTAGAGCCCCATCTAAATATTTGACCGGAGCAGGGGTCTAGCATGAGATAACCTAATCATAACCAGGCAATATCATGCTTTTTCTTATTAGGGAATTTAAAAGAATTATTTGCGTATTTAACAAAAATCACATATGGTACAGTGAAATTTGGAATATTACAGGAGACATGATTCTTGGATACAGTTTTCTGTGGCTAAAAACATCAAAACTTTGGCTATGGCTCTGGTCTTCAGAGTTTTTTAAAACAAATTAATTAAGTGGTTTCCTGAGGTGTATGGGAACATAAGGTGAACCGTGACCGTGCCTCTGGGATCCCTGCGTTATACTCCACCATCTCCATGTTTTCTGTACCGATCCAGTTCAAGCTCTAGAATGTGTACTGAACACAGCTGAGGCAAATCTTTGACTCTCAAACTCTGTTCTCAGGACAAGGACAAAATTTTCCTTAAACGATTTCCTGAATTCTATCCCATGTGCTGCTATAGGAGGGGTTTCTTCTTTTTTCTGGGGTTTCCATTTGTTTAAAAATCTTTCAAGTTTCATTTGGTTTTTTAAATTTCCTTTTTTTGTTTTAGAACTCCTGTCCTTTATTTTATCCTACACATTGGCTTTGATTTTGTTTACAGGACTTTGTTTTTTGAGTTTCAGAGTTACACAAAATGGTTATTGGGAAAGTTGTTCTTTATTGACAGAGAAGGCTTCTTTACCCAAGAACTCCACAAGAAGTCCAAACTCCTAAAAATGAGTAGAAACTATTCATTATAATTTTACCCTAGGAACTCTTCCTATAAGGAAAAATTATAACAAATACTTTTTTGATACTATGTAAAATGGTCCAATAGTTATTTTAATCCTCCTACTTTTGTGGGTGGCTCCATGATTCCACACAAGTGGGCTTGGTTTGGTAAAATAATCACAGCCTCTAATAAACATCATCTTTGTTGACCATTGTCTTCACGGCCTATAAATAACTCGTTCAGATAACTGTCTCATCTACCTCGCTGGGCACTCCTTAGAGGCCACTTTTTCAGGTTTCACTATTACTAAAATATTGATTCCCTAGTTGGTATTCTGATGGGAATCCACAAAACTTCTTGAAAGTAATAATGCTGGTTTTTAATCCTGAAAATTCATGGGATTTTCAGGGTTGCACATAAGTGAGATATCAACTTTTGAACCTATATTCATTCATATATGGATTTTTAGCTCAGCTTGCCATTAAAACTGAATATTACTAGATAACCTAGAGTTTTGACTTCATCTAAAGGACCAGTTTTCAGGAAGAGGTGCGAGGCTCCTTCCTCTTTATTGACTGTGAATCAATGTGGGGACCATGAGTATGCAGTATCTTGAAAAACAGTAACATAATAATAGCTACTAACGCTTATAAGGACTCATTAGATTAGCTCTTAATTCTCAAACATCTCTTTTTAGAGATGAGCGAAAATTACTTCTGGAAGTAAAGAAACTTGTTCAAGTCTGAAGAACTAGTCAGGGGCATATCTGGCATTTAAACTCAGGCAGTTGTATTTTGAACCCAGGCCCTTAACTGCTCTGTTTTGTTTTTGTTTTTTTTTTAAAGCTAACTCTTTCTGTGAAATGGATTCTGTCTGGTCTGGAGCCCCTCAAAGAGCAATTCACCTGCTAGAAATAAAGGAGCATTTAGTTTGTGCCTTTCCTGCTAACACAGGAGTCTAAGCTGAGCCTTGCTATAGGTAGAGGGGTCAGCAGGACCCCTCTCTTTGGGTGGTGGCGGGGGGCGGAATGAGGATTATTGAGTTCCACTTTCAAAAACAAAAGCAGGACAGGATACCAGTGGGATTTCCAGCTGCCAGCTCAGTTTGGTCGGGGTATTTGGAATGTAGTGTGGGGTGATATTTTCTAAACTTTCAAAGATTTCTGAAACTCCATCGTTTGCCATATTTTTTGTGTTTCCTGTTTTTCCATATGATCGGTAGTAAAATTCCTTAAGTGCGCCCATGTATTGTTATTTGGAGGCATCAGGGAACGAGGGCTTGGTCCTGCAGAGAGAACAGTCCAATGGGATAGTGTGGGTAATGGGCAGCTTTAAAAAAAGAAAGAAGATGTATATGAAATGACTGAAAACATACCGTTGGTGAAAAAAAGCAAGATGCCGTATGATACATACAGAATCATGCCATTTATTCAAGTATAAATCTATAAAATAACACTATAGGCTTTTGTGGATTCATTTAATGTATGAAAGGAGCAAAAACTGGAATGGAAAGATATGTAAAAGACTCAGTGTTGTGTCTGGGGAGGTGGGAAGGGCAATTATAGTTGCAATATTTAATTTTTTATAACAGAAGGAAATATGGTATGTGTTATTTCGGATGGTGGAATGTGATATTATATATTTTTAATTTTTTCATACTTTAAAAATTCCTCAAAATAGGCCAACTTTAAAAAAAGAAAACAAAAAATAGAGGCGGGGGAAGAAGACAAAGGCACTAGGGACATTGAGAGAAAAGATAAGACCCATAGCGTTTGTGTAGGTTTGACAATTGGTCCTGCTGCTCTTTGGAGCTGACTCTAATCTAGGCTTAAATAACTATGAACATTCCTAGGCATGTTTCATATTATTTTAGAGGTTAAAAAATGTAAGACTCTTGTTTGCATGTGTGTGGAGGGGTCGTTTCTGGTGGGGAAGGAATTATTTTTTGAGGAAGGGCTAGGGCACATGCACACATGGCATTACGAACAACCCAAGTCTTTCATCTGGAAATAGAAAAGTCAGAAACGGCAATCTGATCAAGTTTGATTTCAATATGCGACCATTCTTGTTTTCTTTGACGCTTTACAGCCCTCTGTCCTTCCACAAATGGTAAACAGTGCATTTCCCAGGGGTTTACTCTACGGCGGAGAATAGTAAGCGCCCTGAGAGCAGCTGGATTCAACTAATGCCATTAACTGCCCTGCGTTTCTTTTGCTTCACTGGGTTTATACAATTCCTACTCTGTTTCTATATTCGTGCGAAATGCTTTGCCCTTTCATTTAAATCCCAATGAAAGCCAGCAGAACCTTAGGAAAGGTCAGGCCGGAAACATTAGACATGGCATCAGAGAACAGTGTGAGCCAACAAACCATACAGAATATCGCATTTTCATACCAGAACTTAGTTTAGTAGCATGTGGTATAAAATTAAGGGTTTTTTTCTCTTATCTTTTTC